>JAMFTG010000569.1:5000-105000 GCA_023974075.1 Chaenocephalus aceratus
AGATATGCTTCTTTTTTTTTTTTTACAGAGGTTGGATCGCATTCCACACATCGTCTCACTTTACAATTCGACATTTATCACGTCTGACAGTCTGCTCTTCTGCAGCTAGGATGCTCCTCTGAAGTGTGTGGTGGTTACAGTTTGACTTCTCGTGTGCAGATGTGGAGAGAAATGTCAATGTGCAAAAAAGTCATTCATCCTATAAAATACTGGAGGAAATATTTTGAAAACACTTCCTGGTGTTTTCATGGTTCTTGGTGTTTTGTATTTAATATCTCTGGATTTAAGAATCGTTGGACATATTGAAGCAATTTGAGCTCAGAGTTTCGGCACTTTTCTCGTCATTCTGGGCCATTTTCTGACTACAGATGAAAATCCACAGTTTTCTTGCGTTAATGTCAATAACTAGTTGCAGGTTGGTATATTTCAGTATCAGTGGCAGAGGCGGAGTTTGACATTTGCGCTTGGGGGGGGGGAAACCTTTTTTACTGACGTCACACAGTCCCAACTATTGCGTGGGTTGCTACGGATACAGTAGCAATAAAGCCAGTGCTCACTGCACTGAGTATGACTCTCCGCCTCGTGCCCGCCGTACACACACTCTCATATGGAAGGGGCGGTCTCCCCCCCCGACAACAGTGCATATCATAACTGTAAACTTATCATAACCGTGCACATCTTATACTTATTTGATAACTGCTGTATCCCTTGGTTACTTGAACACGCTACAATATTATTAACCAGTGTCCGAACTAAGTGCAGAGGTAGATGCCTTTTTGTACGTTCCGCATATATGTCCACGATCCCCTCAGGTGACAGCTGTGCGGTGATCTCGTCCTCAATGTGAAGAACCGAGGTCTTGTTCCTCGCATCGTTGACCGCAGCCAGTTCCGAATTCTCCTCATTGCAGAACAACTTCTCTCCGAGGCGGCAGGTCGGATGCAGAGTCAGTGCCAACCTGTAGGGATTGGGACGGCTGTCTTTCGGGTTAGGTGATTGGCGATTATCCATTACTGCTAATTCTTGTAATAAAATAGCTGAATCACTTGTATGCAAAAAAAAGCGAGGGAACTTGTGTCCTTAACCTCACACACACACACACACACACACACACACACACACACACACACACACACACACACACACACGAGACTGCTCAAAAATGAAATTACTTCAAACAAAACATGATATTATTCAGATTTGTATTGTAACAATCATTTTATTACATCTATTCAAATATTGATATACGAAATATTTGTATTGGAACAGTTTTAGACGTAGTACTGCGGTAAAATATTTCAAACTAGGCCCCCTCTCAGGCAGTCATGAGCTATCAGCTCCGGGGATATCATATAAAGGATTATCGAGCATTAGGCAGAGACAGATGCTGAAGTGAGTCCTGCAGGACGTCCAGAGGAGGGAAGTAGTGGAGTACAAATACTTTGTTACTGTACTTAAGTACATGTTTCTGGTATCAGTACTTTACTCCACTACTTTTTACTTTGACTTCTTACATGTTGAACTCAAATACCTGTACTTTCTACTTCTTACATGTTGAACACAAATACCTGCACTTTCTACTTCTTACATGTTGAACACAAATACCTGTACTTTCTACTTCTTACATGTTGAACTCAAATACCTGTACTTTCTATTTCTTACATGTTGAACTCAAATACCTGTACTTTCTACTTCTTAGATGTTGAACACAAATACCTGTACTTTCTACTTCTTACATGTTGAACACAAATACCTGAACTTTCTACTTCTTACATGTTGAACTCAAATACCTGTACTTTCTACTTCTTACATGTTGAACTCAAATACCTGTACTTTCTACTTCTTACATGTTGAACACAAATACCTGTACTTTCTACTTCTTACATGTTGAACACAAATACCTGTACTTTCTACTTCTTACATGTTGAACTCAAATACCTGTACTTTCTACTTCTCACATGTTGAACTCAAATACCTGTACTTTCTACTTCTTACATGTTGAACACAAATACCTGTACTTTCTACTTCTTACATGTTGAACTCAAATACCTGTACTTTCTACTTCTCACATGTTGAACTCAAATACCTGTACTTTCTACTTCTTACATGTTGAACACAAATACCTGTACTTTCTACTTCTCACATGTTGAACTCAAATACCTGTACTTTCTACTTCTCACATGTTGAACACAAATACCTGTACTTTCTACTTCTCACATGTTGAACCCAAATACCTGTACTTTCTACTTCTTACATGTTGAACCCAAATACCTGTACTTTCTACTTCTTACATGTTGAACTCAAATACCTGTACTTTCTACTTCTCACATGTTGAACACAAATACCTGTACTTTCTACTTCTTACATGTTGAACTCAAATACCTGTACTTTCTACTTCTCACATGTTGAACTCAAATACCTGTACTTTCTACTTCTCACATGTTGAACCCAAATACCTGTACTTTCTACTTCTTACATGTTGAACTCAAATACCTGTACTTTCTACTTCTCACATGTTGAACACAAATACCTGTACTTTCTACTTCTTACATGTTGAACTCAAATACCTGTACTTTCTACTTCTCACATGTTGAACTCAAGTACCTGTACTTTCTACTTCTCACATGTTGAACTCAAATACCTGAACTTTCTACTTCTTACATGTTGAACTCAAATACCTGTACTTTCTACTTCTCACATGTTGAACTCAAATACCTGTACTTTCTACTTCTCACATGTTGAACTCAAATACCTGTACTTTCTACTTCTCACATGTTGAACTCAAATACCTGAACTTTCTACTTCTTACATGTTGAACTCAAATACCTGTACTTTCTACTTCTTACATGTTGAACACAAATACCTGTACTTTCTACTTCTTACATGTTGAACTCAAATACCTGTACTTTCTACTTCTCACATGTTGAACTCAAATACCTGTACTTTCTACTTCTCTCATTTCCCAAACAGCTGGTTCCTTTAGTCTGAATGTGTGTTTGGTGCGTGGTCATTATTCTTCAGAGTCATTGCGTGCCTATTGATTTGAACACGATCCGTGTATCCATCACTTCCTGGTCTTCTCTAAAGAAGAGGGACCAATGGAAACGTTGTCATGTTGCCGTTGTTCAGCATGGAAACATTCATTAGCTAACAATGATATTATTGTTCTATTAATATAAAGGGAGGTCAGGTACTCTTTAAAGCAGCTGCTAGTTATGGGTACTTTTTACTGAAGCACACTTCAAAGCCTCTTTACTTTCACTTGAGTAAAGAAGTTTAGTCAGTACTTCTACTTTCACCAGAGTATTTTCAAACATGAGTATCTGTACTTCTACTCGAGTACAGGATGTGTGTACTTTGGCCGTCTCTGAGGACGTGTCCTAACGAGTCCTGATCTCTTGTATTGCCGGTGGAGGGTGATTGGGACCCCTGACGCTCTTCTCTCATGCCCCCAGGTTTAACCCTCCGGAGAATCCTTCGACTTAGTCCGTTTCATGTGGGCGCCTCTAATCAGCCGTGTGGTATTCGACCCTCCCTGGGGGGCCGGCCCGTCAGAGAGCTCCTGATTGTCAAAGTCAGCCGGCTAATTTCAATCAATTATACTGAAGCATTATCATCTAACCCCCCCCCCCCCCCTCTGTGTGGTGCCGTGGTCTCTCAGCGTTCTCCTCATTAACCTCGTTAGGCATGCTCAACTGTGTGTGTGTGTGTGTGTGTGTGTGTGTGTGTGTGTGTGTGTGTGTGTGTGTGTGTGTGTGTGTGTGTGTGTGTGTGTGTGTGTGTGTGTGTGTGTGTGTGTGTGTGTGTGTGTGTGTGTGTGTGTGTGTGTGTGTGTGTGTGTGTGTGTGTGTGATACAATACCTGCGTGTCAATACAGATACTTCAAACCTGCTTTTTGAATATCTTACTTTGAGAAACATCATTTTCTACAAAAGCTTTTTTAGTTTTAACACAAGTTCTTGACATAAATAAAATATTCTATTAATACTTAATTAATTATTATTATTAGATCATTTGGATAGTTAAGCTTTGGACTCCTCTCCTCTGTCTACTAAAAAACCTGATTTCGGCCACTTTGTGATGTCATGACGATGTGTTGTCTTGTGTAGCCATTAGCCAATCAGCAACAAGGTAACCCCCCCCCCCCCCCCCCCTTATCACCTGAATCTCCTCTAGAGCTCCATTGAGTTCTTTGTAACCAATGTCTCTCAGAGGGGCGTGGGGAGGGGCTCCTTGTTTTCATCTAAAGTAACAGACAGAGAATCAGCACTTTGGAAACAGGGCTGAAACAGAGGGGATTATGGGTAATGCTGCAACGATCTGTTTGGTGTTTCAGCCAATCAGAGACATGCTCTGTATATATGTGAGAGCTGTGATATATTGATGAAAAACAGTATAATAGAAAGACTGACCTTTGTCGCACATTTGCTCCCTTGCTTTCTTGTTCCCCCCCCACCCTCCCCCCCCCCCCCCCAGGTAGTCGAGAGGTGGCCTTCATGTACGCCATCTCCTCAGCGGGGGTGGTCTACACGCTGGCTCGGGCCTGCTCTCAGGGGGACCTGGACTCCTGCTCCTGCGACCCCACCAAGACGGGCTCGTCCCGGGACTCCCGAGGGTCCTTCGACTGGGGGGGGTGCAGCGACCACGTGGAGCACGCCGTGCGCTTCAGCCAGGGCTTCGTGGACGCCAAGGAGAGGAAGCAGAGGGACGGGCGGGCGCTGATGAACCTGCACAACAACCGGGCCGGCAGGAAGGTACTGTGTCTACCTGAGATGTGTGTGTTCTGTTCTCATGTGTGTTCCTCTCGGGACTCCACGTGGCCTCCTGTTGGTAATGAATGATGATCCCCTCCTGTGCAGGCGGTGCGGCGCTTCATGTCTCTGGAGTGTAAATGTCACGGGGTCAGCGGCTCCTGCAGCGTTCGCACCTGCTGGCTGGCGATGGCCGACTTCAGGCTGACCGGAGATCACCTGAAGAAGAGGTACAGAGGCGCCGTGCAGGTGAACGTCAACCAGGACGGCACCGGCTTCACACACACACACACACACTTCAAGAGGCCCAGCAAGAACGACCTGGTGTACTTCGAGGACTCGCCGGACTACTGCGTACGAGACCACGAGTCAGGTACTCATCTGTACAGCAGCTGCAGCTCCAAGTGCTCTAAGGAAGCAAGTATCCGACTTCTGAGAGAGAGAAATGCGTGTTTATGTAAGAGGCCGTGAACAGGACAGTGAGTTTAGGAAGGAACATGTTTGTGTATGAAAAGAGAGAGTGTGTGTGTGTGTGTGTGTGTGTGTGTGTGTGTGTGTGTGTGTGTGTGTGTGTGTGTGTGTGTGTGTGTGTGTGTGTGTGTGTGTGTGTGTGTGTGTGTGTGTGTGTGTGTGTGTGTGTGTGTGTGTGTGTGTGTGTGTGTGTGTGTGTGTGTGTGTGTGTGTGTGTGTGAGACAGGCAGCAGATGATCCGTGGCGATCGGGTGTCGGCCGCTTTAAGAGCCATTACACACTCCTGCAGGCTGAAACCTTAGAGCGCCACAGATCACTATAAATCACCTCCACTGGACACACACACACACACACACACACACCTGAGGGCATATTTGGGGGGCAGGTTGGATCACACAACACTTTACAATACCATGGTTTACAGTGTGGTTTGTGTCGAAGGCAGACGCTTCTCCAGAGCCCAACGTAGGACACTTTCAGTATTTCACATTTAATTGAATTCTAGAAAGACGGGACATCTCTGATCTCACGGATAAGCGTTTAAAAAGCAGGCAGTTAGCTCGTCCTGATATCTTTCACACTACGGACACACGATGGTAGATTCAATCATGTGGTTAGCATCGGGAATAGGAGCTGCACGACGTATCGTTTCAGTATCTAAGTTGCAAAGTTAGCAAAAGTCCCATTGCAGGGTCTGAAATTGAAAGCAACAGGAACAGAGATACTCAGAGGTGTTGCTTTAGGAACTGCAGAAAACCAGCAGGAACTAAAACTATTTGTTTGTAAGAAGAATCAATATTTAGCAAGAGTGTGCAAAAACATGTTTTGGTAAGGGTTGAGAAAAACGTCATTATTCGCTTTAAAATTCAAAGTGATTTTGTCGATACTGTAGACCGTTGGTTTCACACAGGATGCAAGTCAAGGGTTTGTTTTTAAATGGCGTGTTATCCGTTCATACTTTTTTACTCACCAAATGATCATCGCACGTGGCCCACGGCCCGTCCACACGGCGGCGTGCGTTGAAGCTTCAGCGCTGCTTCCCATTCACGTTGAACGGGGTGACGTCACGCTTCGCCGAACTGCGTTGTGGTTCCGTCGCTCGCTTCAAAAGTAGAGAAAAGTTCAACGTTTCAAGCTTTGACGGAAGCTCCAGCCAATCAAATCATATGCCAGTAAAAGCACTAGCCAATCAAACTGCGTGCTTGCGTGTCTGGGGCGGGACATTCATGTGATTGGTTGTTGGTCGAGCTTCAGAACGCACGCTGCCGTGTGGACGCTGCGTTCATTTCTCCTTTTACAAATGCAGGTTGCGAAGTGAACGATGCATTCATGTGCACACTGTCTCGTGTTCTTGTTCCCGCTGCCCTGTTTTTAATATGTATGTGATGGCGGAACACTTTGTTGAATGATGGAGCTGCAGCGCTTGCACGTAGGCTGTATTTCACTCTGAAGGAAGCGTTGGATGTCTCAGCGAATCGAAGCTGGGATCTGTCTGTCACGGGACGGTGTCATGTACTCCGAGTTATCAGAACCCGTCATGGTGCCTTCAGGTGCTTTCAGGAGTGTTGGAAGACCTCCAACAGTCAGTTAACTTTAACCTGCTGTTCCTGTAGCATGGCTTTCGTTTAAAGTGGAGATGAGCTGTGAGAGCGTCGTCCAGGCGAAGAGTCTGGAAGTTCATTCCTGATCCTTGGGAGCTTCTGAGTCTCCGCTCCAGCTCCTGTTGTTACTAGATTTGAGTGAGCGTTCAGGGACAGACAGGAAGTATGAGTAGGACTAAAATGATGCTGTAAAGACGCCCTGCTTAAATCTAACCAGGCACATACAACTTACAAAGATAGGTGTCGTAAACCATTAGGGTTAGACACACACACGCACGCACGCACGCACACACACACACACACACACACCCTAAAGTCAGGTCTATCTGCTGGAGAATAATTGAAGTTGTTTAATTTCTTATGGCTCGTCCACACAGCAGCGTTAAAAAAAATCCTCCAACGCTTCTGCCCATTCACGCAGCGTCCACACGGCGGCGTGCGTTGAAGCTTGCCGGTGGGCGTGTCTGAAACTCGACCAACAACCAAATAGGGTTGCCAGAAACTGACCATTATCAAAATCGATTATTCGGCAGCCCTGGCGAATAATAATCGATTATAATCGACCCCCCCCCCCCCCGCGGGAGAGAAAAAAAAAAGGAATTCCGTTGTTTTCTTTACTGGACCATGTTTAACAGTACAAACAACAAACAAGCATCACAACGACGTGGCCTTGAAGTGAAGTTGGTAATGGCCGGCTGTGCTGCGTCTTTCTCTGTCACCTCTTTGGCGTGCTCCGCACTCAAATGCGAACGCATTGTTGAGGTTGAGCTGTGATAGACCAACGTCTTTTCGCAGAGCTTGCATTTAACTTCCTTTGGACTTGTAAGTTCGAAGTAGTTCCACGAGGAACTCTTTTTACCTGCTGCTTTGTTCATCTTTAGTCGCACGTGTGAGGGAGAGGGAGAGGGGAGGGGGGGGGCGGTGTTGTAGCGTGCTGCAGCAGCAGTCTGCTCTGCACGCAGGCTTCCTCCAAGTTTACAGTAAAACAAACTGGTGGTGTGACCAATGACCATTTACAATTATTAATACTATTACTATTATTAGCATATATATATTTATATATATTTTGGTTGAAACTAAGCCAGAAAAAAAAAGAAATTACATAAAAAAAATATATATATAAAAATAAAATCGGTTTTTAAAAATAATATTCGATTATGGAGACTGTAGCGAATAATCGAATAATCGCAGGCATCCCTACAACCAATCACATGAATGTCCCGCCCCGGACACACAAGCACGCGGTTTGATTGGCTAGAGCTTGTACTGGCATATGATCTGATTGGCTGACGCTTCCGCCGAAGCTTCAAAAGTTGAACATTGCTCAACTTTTGAAGCGAGCAAAGCGAAGCAACGCTCCCACAATGCAGTTCGGCAAAGTGTGACGTCACCCCATTCAAAGTGAATGGGCAGAAGCGTTGAAGCTTCAACGCACATCGCCGTGTGGACGGGCCGTCACTTTGAATGGGGCGACGTCACTTTGCCTCACTTTTAGCCGAACTGCATTGTGGGAAGCAAAGCGGAGATTTCCAGGCATTATGCTTCAAAAGTTGAGCAATGTTCAAGCTCTGGTTTCAGACAGAGGGTGAAAAGAGGTGCTGCAGCACAGGCAGTACGAGAAAAATAAAGAGCTTTTTGAACATTAAAGCATGGAGACACTACATACTGATATACACCTGAACATCAGCAGGAGAGGACTCTTTAAAGTAGAGAAACTACATACTGATGTACACCTGAACATCAGCAGGAGAGGACTCTTTAAAGTAGAGACACTACATACTGATATACACCTGAACATCAGCAGGAGAGGACTCTTTAAAGTAGAGACACTACATACTGATATACACCTGAACATCAGCAGGAGAGGACTCTTTAAAGTAGAGACACTACATACTGATATACACCTGAACATCAGCAGGAGAGGACTCTTTAAAGTAGAGACAGTACATACTGATATACACCTGAACATCAGCAGGAGAGGACTCTTTAAAGTAGAGACACTACATACTGATATACACCTGAACATCAGCAGGAGAGGACTCTTTAAAGTAGAGACACTACATACTGATATACACCTGAACATCAGCAGGAGAGGACTCTTTAAAGTAGAGACACTACATACTGATATGCACCTGAACATCAGCAGGAGAGGACTCTTTAAAGTAGAGACACTACATACTGATATACACCTGAACATCAGCAGGAGAGGACTCTTTAAAGTAGATACACTACATACTGATATACACCTGAACATCATCAGGAGAGGACTCTTTAAAGTAGAGACACTACATACTGATATACACCTGAACATCAGCAGGAGAGGACTCTTTAAAGTAGAGACACTACATACTGATATACACCTGAACATCAGCAGGAGAGGACTCTTTAAAGTAGAGACACTACATACTGATATACACCTGAACAATCAGCAGGAGAGGACTCTTTAAAGAGAGGACTACATACTGATATACACCTGAACATCAGCAGGAGAGGACTCTTGTAAAGTAGAGACACTACATTACTGATATACACCTGAACATCAGCAGGAGAGGACTCTTTAAGTAGAGACACTACATACTGATATACACCTGAACATCAGCAGGAGAGGACTCTTTAAAGTAGAGACACTACATACTGATATACACCTGAACATCAGCAGGAGAGACTCTTTAAAGTAGAGACACTACAAAAATAGCTGATAGTAGACACAACCTGAACATCAGCAGGAGAGGACTCTTTAAAAGTAGAGACACTACATTCTGATATACACCTGAACATCAGCAGGAGATAACTCTTTAAAGTAGAGACACTACATACTGATATACACCTGAACTCAGCAGGAGAGGACTCTTTAAAGTAGAGACACTACATACTGATATACACCTGAATCAGCAGGAGAGGACTCTTAAGTAGAGACCTACATACTGATATACACCTGAACATCAGCAGGAGAGGACTCTTTAAAGCAGAGACACTACATACTGATATACACCTGAACATCAGCAGGAGAGGACTCTTTAAAGTAGAGACACTACATACTGATATACACCTGAACATCAGCAGGAGAGGACTCTTTAAAGTAGAGACAGTACATACTGATATACACCTGAACATCAGCAGGAGAGGACTCTTTAAAGTAGAGACACTACATACTGATATACACCTGAACATCAGCAGGAGAGGGACTCTTTAAAGTAGAGACACTACATACTGATATACACCTGAACATCAGCAGGAGAGGACTCTTTAAGTAGAGACACTACATACTGATATACACCTGAACATCAGCAGGAGAGGACTTTAAAGTAGAGACACTACATACTGATATACACCTGAACATCACAGGAGAGGACTCTTTAAAGTAGAGACACTACATACTGATATACACCTAACATCAGCAGGAGAGGACTCTTTAAAGTAGAGACACTACATACTGATATGCACCTAAACATCAGCAGGAGAGGGACTCTTTAAAGTAGAGACACTACATACTGATATACACCTGAACATCAGCAGGAGAGGACTCTTTAAAGTAGATACACTACATACTGATATACACCTGAACATCATCAGGAGAGGACTCTTTAAAGTAGAGACACTACATACTGATATACACCTGAACATCAGCAGGAGAGGACTCTTTAAAGTAGAGACACTACATACTGATATACACCTGAACATCAGCAGGAGAGGACTCTTTAAAGTAGAGACACTACATACTGATATACACCTGAACATCAGCAGGAGAGGACTCTTTAAAGTAGAGAGACTACATACTGATATACACCTGAACATCAGCAGGAGAGGACTCTTTAAAGTAGAGACGCTACATACTGATATACACCTGCACATCAGCAGGAGAGGACTCTTTAAAGTAGAGACACTACACACTGATATACACCTGAACATCAGCAGGAGAGGACTCTTTAAAGTAGAGACACTACATACTGATTATACACCTGAACATCAGCAGGAGAGGACTCTTTAAAGTAGAGACACTACATACTGATATACACCTGAACATCAGCAGGAGAGGACTCTTTAAAGTAGAGACACTACATACTGATATACACCTGAACATCAGCAGGAGAGGACTCTTTAAAGTAGAGACAGTACATACTGATATACACCTGAACATCAGCAGGAGAGGACTCTTTAAAGTAGAGACACTACATACTGATATACACCTGAACATCAGCAGGAGAGGACTCTTTAAAGTAGAGACACTACATACTGATATACACCTGAACATCAGCAGGAGAGGACTCTTTAAAGTAGAGACACTACATACTGATATGCACCTGAACATCAGCAGGAGAGGACTCTTTAAAGTAGAGACACTACATACTGATATACACCTGAACATCAGCAGGAGAGGACTCTTTAAAGTAGATACACTACATACTGATATACACCTGAACATCATCAGGAGAGGACTCTTTAAAGTAGAGACACTACATACTGATATACACCTGAACATCAGCAGGAGAGGACTCTTTAAAGTAGAGACACTACATACTGATATACACCTGAACATCAGCAGGAGAGGACTCTTTAAAGTAGAGACACTACATACTGATATACACCTGAACATCAGCAGGAGAGGACTCTTTAAAGTAGAGAGACTACATACTGATATACACCTGAACATCAGCAGGAGAGGACTCTTTAAAGTAGAGACACTACATACTGATATACACCTGAACATCAGCAGGAGAGGACTCTTTAAAGTAGAGACACTACATACTGATATACACCTGAACATCAGCAGGAGAGGACTCTTTAAAGTAGAGACACTACATACTGATATACACCTGAACATCAGCAGGAGAGGAATCTTTAAAGTAGAGACACTACATACTGATATACACCTGAACATCAGCAGGAGAGGACTCTTTAAAGTAGAGACACTACATACTGATATACACCTGAACATCAGCAGGAGAGGACTCTTTAAAGTAGAGACACTACATTCTGATATACACCTGAACATCAGCAGGAGATGACTCTTTAAAGTAGAGACACTACATACTGATATACACCTGAACATCAGCAGGAGAGGACTCTTTAAGTAGAGACACTACATACTGATATACACCTGAACATCAGCAGGAGAGGACTCTTTAAAGCAGAGACACTACATACTGATATACACCTGAACATCAGCAGGAGAGGACTCTTTAAAGTAGAGACACTACATACTGATATACACCTGAACATCAGCAGGAGAGGACTCTTTAAAGTAGAGACACTACATACTGATATACACCTGAACATCAGCAGGAGAGGACTCTTTAAAGTAGAGACACTACATACTGATATACACCTGAACATCAGCAGGAGAGGACTCTTTAAAGTAGAGACACTACATACTGATATACACCTGAACATCAGCAGGAGAGGACTCTTTAAAGTAGAGACACTACATACTGATATACACCTGAACATCAGCAGGAGAGGACTCTTTAAAGTAGAGACACTACATACTGATATACACCTGAACATCAGCAGGAGAGGACTCTTTAAAGTAGAGACACTACATACTGATATACACCTAAACATCAGCAGGAGAGGACTCTTTAAAGTAGAGACACTACATACTGATATGCACCTAAACATCAGCAGGAGAGGACTCTTTAAAGTAGAGACACTACATACTGATATACACCTGAACATCAGCAGGAGAGGACTCTTTAAAGTAGATACACTACATACTGATATACACCTGAACATCATCAGGAGAGGACTCTTTAAAGTAGAGACACTACATACTGATATACACCTGAACATCAGCAGGAGAGGACTCTTTAAAGTAGAGACACTACATACTGATATACACCTGAACATCAGCAGGAGAGGACTCTTTAAAGTAGAGACACTACATACTGATATACACCTGAACATCAGCAGGAGAGGACTCTTTAAAGTAGAGAGACTACATACTGATATACACCTGAACATCAGCAGGAAGGGACTCTTTAAAGTAGAGACGCTACATACTGATATACACCTGCACATCAGCAGGAGAGGACTCTTTAAAGTAGAGACACTACACACTGATATACACCTGAACATCAGCAGGAGAGGACTCTTTAAAGTAGAGACACTACATACTGATATACACCTGAACATCAGCAGGAGAGGACTCTTTAAAGTAGAGACACTACATACTGATATACACCTGAACATCAGCAGGAGAGGACTCTTTAAAGTAGAGACACTACATACTGATATACACCTGAACATCAGCAGGAGAGGACTCTTTAAAGTAGAGACACTACATACTGATATACACCTGAACATCAGCAGGAGAGGACTCTTTAAAGTAGAGACACTACATACTGATATACACCTGAACATCAGCAGGAGAGGACTCTTTTAAAGTAGAGACACTTACATACTGATATACACCTGAACATCAGCAGGAGAGGACTCTTTAAAGTAGAGGACACTACATACTGATATACACCTGAACATCAGCAGGAGAGGACTCTTTAAAGTAGAGACACTACATACTGATATACACCTGAACATCAGCAGGAGAGGACTCTTTAAAGTAGAGACACTACATACTGATATACACCTGAACATCAGCAGGAGAGGACTCTTTAAAGTAGAGACACTACATACTGATATACACCTGAACATCAGCAGGAGAGGACTCTTTAAAGTAGAGACACTACACACTGATATACACCTGAACATCAGCAAGAGAGGACTCTTTAAAGTAGAGACACTACATACTGATATACACCTGAACATCAGCAGGAGAGGACTCTTTAAAGTAGAGACACTACATACTGATATACACCTGAACATCAGCAGGAGAGGACTCTTTAAAGTAGAGACACTACATACTGATATACACCTGAACATCAGCAGGAGAGGACTCTTTAAAGTAGAGACACTACATACTGATATACACCTGAACATCAGCAGGAGAGGACTCTTTAAAGTAGAGACACTACATACTGATATACACCTGAACATCAGCAGGAGAGGACTCTTTAAAGTAGAGACACTACATACTGATATTACACCTGAACATCAGCAGGAGAGGACTCTTTAAAGTAGAGACACTACATACTGATATACACCTGAACATCAGCAGGAGAGGACTCTTTAAAGTAGAGACACTACATACTGATATGCACCTGAACATCAGCAGGAGAGGACTCTTTAAAGTAGAGACACTACATACTGATATACACCTGAACATCAGCAGGAGAGGACTCTTTAAGTAGAGACACTACATACTGATATACACCTGAACATCAGCAGGAGAGGACTCTTTAAAGTAGAGACACTACATACTGATATACACCTGAACATCAGCAGGAGAGAACTCTTTAAAGTAGAGACACTACATACTGATATACACCTGAACATCAGCAGGAGAGGACTCTTTAAAGTAGAGACACTACATACTGATATACACCTGAACATCAGCAGGTATTGCGATTTAGAATTTGAAAATGTATTTCAGTTGTATGTGAACATACTGTTGTAGGCGGTGTGCAGGTGTGTGTGAGTGTTACTGTCAGACTGCAGCAACACAAGTGTTGCTGAACATGAACGCGCGTGTGTGTGTGTGTGTGTGTGTGTGTGTGTGTGTGTGTGTGTGTGTGTGTGTGTGTGTGTGTGTGTGTGTGTGTGTGTGTGTGTGTGTGTGTGTGTGTGTGTGTGTGTGTGTGTGTGTGTGTGTGTGTGTGTGTGTGTGTGTGTGTGTGTGTGTGTGTGTGTGTGTGTGTGTGTGGTGTGTGTGTGTGTGTGTGTGTGTGTGTGTGTGTGTGTGTGTGTGTGTGTGTGTGTTCAGCTCCTCCTGTATAAATAACGTTTCTGCTTCAAGTACCATCTCGAACACTGTTCCGGAATTTGCTCGTGTTTACATTATGCCTCGCTGTGAGATGTGTGTGTGTGTGTGTGTGTGTGTGTGTGTGTGTGTGTGTGTGTGTGTACTATCTCTGCAGCCTTCACCAGGTAATATGTCTGGGCATGACCCGCCCCTCTCCTCCTCCTCTCTCTCCTGTGATTGGCCGCCCTGCTCCATGACATCACGGCGCCGTGCTGCGTCTGCTTATTGAATTAAGATGAGGGGGTGCCGAGAGACGAGTTAAACACCTGAGCCTCGCCTCGCCGGGGGAATTTATGTCACACTTTAGAGGGGCCGTCTCACTGTCTGTGTGTGAGAGAGTGTGTGTGTGTGTGTGTGTGTGTGTGTGTGTGTGTGTGTGTGTGTGTGTGTGTGTGTGTGTGTGTGAATAGATCCAGTCTGTTATTCAGAATGATTGAGGGAGAGTTTTGCATGTCTTTGAGGTGTGTAGGGGTGTGTGTGTGTGTGTGTGTGTGTGTGTGTGTGTGTGTGTGTGTGTGTGTCCAGTGAAATGAACAGCTGATGAAGAGTGTGAGTGCAGACTGACGGCCCCTATCATCAATCTCTCATCTGTCCTCCGTCCAGCATTCATCATCTTACACACACACACACACACACACCACACACACACACACACACACACACACACACACACACACACATTGTACTGCGTTCCCATTGGCTCTTATCAACCAATAAAACGCTTCTGATTGGCTCTGCACCACTTCCTCATTCCTGTCTGCAGAAAGAGGAGCATTTCTGGTGTGTGTGTGTGTGTGTGTGTGTGTGTGTGTGTGTGTGTGTGTGTGTGTGTGTGTGTGTGTGTGTGTGTGTGTGTGTGTGTGTGTGTGTGTGTGTGTGTGTGTGTGTGTGTGTGTGTGTGTGTGTGTGTGTGTGTGTGTGTGTGTGTGTGTGTGTGTGTGTGTGTGTGTGTGTGTGTGTGTGTGTGTGTGTGTGTGTGTGTGTGTGTGTGTGTGTGTGTGTGTGTTGAGGCTTTCACACTTTAAAACCACTGAAATGTGTTTTTACATTCAGTGAATACATCTGATTTGTTCAGTGGAGACGAGCAGAGGGAAATTAACTTTACATTCAAACATTATGGACTCTGACACGGACTCTCCCTCTCTCCCCAGGCTGGATGGGTACGGGGGGGCGTCAGTGTAACCGGACGTCCCGTGGAGCAGACGGCTGCGAGGTGCTGTGCTGCGGCCGCGGATACGACACGTCGAGGGTCAGCCGCACCACGCAGTGCGAGTGCAAGTTCCACTGGTGCTGCGCCGTCATCTGTAGAGACTGTGAAGAGACCATCGACCTGAACACCTGCAAGGGACACACGTGACCCGCTGCACTCTCATTGGTCCAGAGGAAACACCTGCAAGGGACACACGTGACCCGCTGAACTCTCATTGGTCCAGAGGAAACACCTGCAAGGGACACACGTGACCCGCTGAACTCTCATTGGTCCAGAGGAAACACCTGCAAGGGACACACGTGACCCGCTGAACTCTCATTGGTCCAGAGGAAACACCTGCAAGGGACACACGTGACTCGCTGAACTCTCATTGGTCCAGAGGAAACACCTGCAAGGGACACACGTGACCCGCTGAACTCTGATTGGTCCAGAGGAAACACCTGCAAGGGACACACATTTGACCCGCTGAACTCTGATTGGTCCAGAGGAAACACCTGCAAGGGACCAGGAAACACTCTTTAATCCAGAAGAAACACTGTGGAAAAACACTGATCCTGTCCAAGGGTGCAGGATAGAGAGAGAGACACACACACACACACACACACACACACACACACACACACACACACACACACACACACCCTTGTAGACACATATGTAACTCCACACACACATACATCTACTTACATATTGGGAGTCGAATCAGCAGTCTGACTCAGAACTTCTGTGGTTTTAAAGCCCCCAACACACACACACACACACACACACACACACACACACACACACACACACACACACACACACACACACACACACAGATTGCATCCAACGGCTTTTTTCATTATGGTTTAACTTAGATTAATCATTTGGTCTATAACATGTCAGACAGGTGATGTCTTTAAACGTCTTGTGTTGTCAGTCAGGAGATAAGCAGTCTTACATAATATAAGGAAGTATCCATATGAGGCAGGTCATTGCTTCATTTAAAAATCTCGTTAATGTTTCTTTAGTTCAACAACTCCTACTTGATGAGGCGAGAACCGGATCAGTAGTTCATCAAATCAAAAAAGATAAAGGTATGTCTACTAGAGGCCGTTTCATTAACGTGTTTATTTAATGACTATCAGTACCGAGCTGCATCTTAGAAATATATTCCAAATACCCCGGTATTTGTGATTTGATTTGAAAGCCACTTCAGGCTGCTGCAAGCCTTGATAAGAAAGTGAGACAAAAATGGTGATTACGCTTTTTCTTTGAGTTACTCTTAATATGTAAACCTAGCATTTTCACAGATGATAAATAGGATCCTTAAAGGTCACTTATCACGCTATCTTTAGGCCATAGCACAGGTCTCTCAGATATATACAAATATATAAAAACATGTCTATGAAGTGTTTAGCTCAAAATAGCAAACAGATCATTCTAGCCACGCCTCATATCCCTCTGTTTCACTTCCTGTTTCAAAAGTGCTGATTTGGGTATAAGGCTTTAAAGAGGAGGGGTCTGAGCTCATGCGGGACCCGGCAGCTACCGTCTAAACTAAATGCTGCCGTGATGAAACGCCATATCATGGATTATCAAGGATCCTCTCTGAAACAGTCTGGAGCTCAAAGGCTTTCTCTCTTGCCGGTTATACCACAAGGTGAGTTCCTTTCTACTTCCTGCTTCTTCACACACATGCTCTCCAGTACAGGTTAGCTCTGAGTGTTAGCGATGCTAATGTCAACACCGACCATATTACGTCCAAAACAGTCGGGCATTGTTTCTGATAGCAACGTTTCTGATTGGGCCGTGGGTCCACATTTCAGATATTAAGTCATATCGGACGCACATCTGGATCAGCTCCGTTGTTCCCCGTTTTTAGAGATTTGGGTACGGAGGAAAAGAGAGAGGGTTTTATTTTCTGACGCTGCGTGAGTTCCCCGACACACCGGGGACACATGTTGATGTAGAGAAGACATCAACAAGTGCACTTTGCATGATAGGTCCCCTTTAAGTTATAAACAAGGGAGAGAAAAGACTGAGGTAATGGATCAGCTTCTCCACAAAAACAAGACGTGCTGCAGCAGAAGCTTCTGCCAATTTGCAATTTGGAGGTGAACTAAGAAAATACTCTGAAGACATTTTAAATGATATAATGTATTGTAGTGTTTTTAAATCTTAAAAACAGGAAGAGAGTGACTCTGTTTTCTCTGCTGGAGATGTGTTTAAGCAGCGCCTTCAATTCCCTCCGGTTCACAGAAGCATCCCTGCGGGTTGGATGACGCTCAGTCTTTGTTTCACATTTTACGCCTCAATTTGAAGAACAGAAATACGTTTCAGACGTTCTCCTCCCTAACATGGAAGAGCGTTACCAAAAACACTAGTAATCAATGTCCAAACGCTCGTCATGTCTGCAAAGTAAAGGCAGCAGTCGTGAGAACAGACGCTCAGTGAAACCGCATCATCTCTGTGCCACGAAGTTATCAGAGTTTAGATGTTCTGCGACCTTCAGGGTGGTTTGGGAGCAAGTGGTGGAACAGAGAGTGATGGGATTAGAAGTGGTGAACACAAATCAAGACTTGCTTTAATACTCAAATATAAAAGTGGCTTTAGACTGAAATCTGAAATCTGGATCCGTAATCAATAAGAGACGAGTCTTTCCGACTATAAAAGAAGACGGAGCAGAAACAGCTCGTCAGTCATGGGGGGGGGGGGGGGGGGGAGATGTTTGGCAGACATCTCTCAAGCCGATTTAGCTTTTATTCATTTCTGGAGGATATCCAAAAATCTATTTTTACTAATAATAATGTTTATTTCTGATATCAACAATTTAATTTTAACTAGTCTTGATATCAGAAATTCAATTGTCCGTCCATCCATGCATCTTCTCCCGCTTATCCGTGGTCGGGTCGCGGAGGTAGCAGTTCCAGCAAATTCAATTGTAACTAGTTATAAATAAAAATAGAATTATAACCAGCAACAAGTGAATTCTTGATATCAAAAAAATGATTTTGAACTAGTTCAAATAGTATTTCTGATATCAACAATTTGTATTTCGACTAGTTGAAATTGAATTATTGATATCAGAAATTGGTATTTTTACTGGTTCAAATTGAATTGTAACTCGTAACAATTTAATTACTGATATCGTTTTTCTCATTCATTTCAAATTCCACCGCCCATTGAAATCAATGAGAAAAACGATACAAATCTCACTCGTTAAAATCGCATTTGATATCAGAAATACACATTACAACTAGTTACAATTCAATTTCTGATATCAGAAACACACATTCTTAGTAAGAATAGATGTTTTGATATCCTCCAGAAATGAATAAAAGCTAAATCGGCTTGCCATACAAGGTGTTTCTTTAAATTGATTTAGAGCAGGTGTGTCAAACTCAAGGCCCGGGGCTTCATTTTTTATGGCCCGCAAAGAACATAATACGTTTATTATACGGTTACATGCCACTCTACAGAATCACGTTGCCCATAAACTACATGTCCCACAATGCATCTCGTTTTGTGACATGCGCACTGAAGAGATTTGCAATTATTTGCCCTGGACTTCTGCTTTTAGAAGTAGTTAATTACAAAGTTATTACCCTATTCGATAATAACCCAACTCAGAGGCAATAATGTAATACAATACATCATTTTATATATGTATTTTATATAGTTACGACCGGCCCTGAGTGCAACCATAATGTGGCCCACGGTGAAATTGAGTTCGACACCCCTGATTTAGAGGAGCACTTTGTTTTGGAAAAGCCCAAACCTACCTGAAGCAAGCCGAGCATTCGAGGATATATGTTTGCAAATCATCTCAATTGGCACTACCTTTGTCCTTGTAATAAAACACAGGAGAAAAGGCTTTTTAGATTTGATAAAACACTGTTTGTCACTCGTTTTATCCTGAGTTTTGTTTGTTTATAAAAGTGTTACATTAGATTGAACACTTCTAAGAGATGCTTGACTACATTAAATGAATGTCTGACGGCACAGAAGCACCGAAACACAAGTTACTAATTAGCTGCAGGGGGAAAGTGTTCAAAGCTCTTGCCTTTAATCCGCCTCTTGTTAAAGGTGGGGTAAGTTTGAGAAACCGGCTCGAGATGCACTTGTTGTTATATTCCATGGAATGCTCTTAACATCCCGATAGCAATGAATATCTGAAGTGCTTTGACCACAAATCCATAAAGAAATATCATCAGTGGAAGCCGTGGCGCTGTGAAAAGCACGACCAATCATCTGAGCCGGCTAAAGTAACTGGATGGCCTACCTGCCTGTCAGCCTTCCAGCTGGGCTCAAATTTACCTCGTGCCCTCATTGGTCATGTGCGCGTTCGTGTTGGAGGAGGGGCTCTGTGAGGAAGTGGCAGATTTTTTTCCGGTTGTGTATTTTCAAATGTTAGCGCACTCGAGCTGGTTTCTCCAAAATGGCCGACCCCCCACCTTTAATCGTTTCTGTGAACAGCCTCAGAGTAATGAACACAGTTGAAGGACTACAAGCTGACTAAGAGACAAACACACGGTTAGATAATATTCAGTGCATGTAAACACACCCAGTCACGTCTCAGCTGCTGAGTGAAGACACACGCACTGGTTAATAAAGGTCAATATAAACACCAGATAATCACCTTAAAACCGGCTGATATCTGACATCCTGACGTATAAATCTTACATTGTTTTAAATGTTATTTCACCACCTGGTTACCCGTGAAGCTGCCAGGAATAAATGACGTTAAATTACACACTGCATCCCAATTGAAATGCAAAAAAACGCAACATTTTGTTAGTTATTCTGCTTTACCGGTCCGTTTTGTGTTTGTTTGCTTCTGTAAATATGTGGTTGTGTAAATTAAGATCAGATGTATAGCGTATGGAAACATTATCTGTAACCAATAGGCACATTTTAAAGAATCAACGCAGGTCACTTCCGCCTGCCGATAAGAGACAGGCCACACTGCTTCCTGTTATTCTCAGATCTCAGCAAATAAATCGGTAATAAAATGTTAATAAAGTTCCTTTAAAAATGTTTTGTTGTTCTATTTGTGCTCTTTACCTGCAGATGAAGATCCACACGTTTCCTGCTGACCCAATACAGTTTTAAAAAGGCATTGAATTAATTAATTAATCTTAAAATAAAGCTATATTGGTATTTCAATTATCTTAAAGGTCACCTATCATGCTATGTGTAGGCAATAGCACAGGTCTCAGATATATAAAAACATGTCTATGAAGTGTTTTGCTCAAAATACCAAACAGATCGTTCTAGCCATGCCTCATATCCCTCTGTTTCACTTCCTGTTTCAAAAGTTCTGATTTGTGGATAAAGCTTTAATAAAAAAGGAGGGGTCTGAGCTCATGCGGGACCCGGCAGCTACTGTCTAAACTAAATGCTGCCGTGATGAAACGCCATATCATGGATTATCAAGGATCCTCTCTGAAACAGTCTGGAGCTCAAAGGCTTTCTCTCTTGCCGGTTACACCACAAGGTCCTTTCTACTTCCTGCTTCTTCACACACATGCTCTCCAGTACAGGTTAGCTCTGAGTGTTAGCGATGCTAATGTAAACACCGACCATATTACGTCCAAAACAGTCGGGCATTGTTTCCGATAGCAACGTTTCTGATTGGGCCGTGGGTCCACATTTCAGATATTACGTCATATCGGACGCAAATCTGGATCAGCTCCGTTGTTCCCCGTTTTTAGAGATTTGGGTACGGAGGAAAAGAGAGAGGGTTTTATTTCCTGACGCTGCGTGAGTTCCCCGACACACATGTTGATGTATAAAATACATCAACATTTGTTTGCATGACAGGTCCCCTTTAAGTTGAGATTTCCCGCCCTTAGCTTCACTTCAAAGGTACCTGAAGGACCTGCAGGTGATAGTCTTGTTCTTCCAGTGGAGCGAGATGTTAGTTTGTGGGGAAAACATGCAAAATATCCCACATTTAGACATAAACCTACCTGTGTTCTGTGTGTCCTCTCCTCTCAGCCGGAGGAAGGGAATCTGCGGGAATCAACATGTGGAAGAAGCCGGCGTGCAGCGATACACAAAAAGTCCTTTATTGTATTTTTTTGTCTTTTCACTTTTTTTTTTAATGATGGCAATTGATCACCTGTTTTTGTACAACAAAAGAACAGCTTTTTAAATGATTTGAAAACCCAAAACAAAATGCAAACATATCAAATAAAGTCAAAACCAGTTTGTGGATTTCATCGCTTCTGCGTTTGGTTTTTCCTGCGTTCTCAGTCTGCTTTGAACGCTCCTCTTGGCACTAAAGTCCTAAAGTCAGTCCCTACAGCGCAGCGTTCAGGGGCAGTCCGGCTGTTTCTGTTTGTAGGGGGGAGTCCTGGTTCTGGTCCTGGGGGGGGTCAGGCGGTGGGGGGGGTCAGATGCGGGTGAGTTGGTGCCAGAGGCTGGACGGCAGGATGCTCTCCACCTTCTCCATGATGAAGTTCAGAGGAGCGAACAGCGTGCTGAGGAACTGAGGGAGAGACGACACACACTTTAATTTAATGCATCAACAGGAGATCGAGAGAGGGGTGCAGGAATGAGTCCTAGCACCTGGAGACGAGTCAGCATTTTACCACTTCCTGTGCTCAAAATCAATGTTTTAAAATGGTTGTTTTGGTTAGATGCCTGAAATAAGGTCAAACACGTATTATTCTACGACATAAAATAAGTCGGTGAAAACACACTGTTCATTGTCTAAAGCAGGGACGGGCAAATGGCGGCCCTGGGCCCCCACCTCCTCTTTATGCGGCCCTCAGATTAATTTATAAACAACGTAATTAATGTACTTGTAGTACTGATACCGTCCACTAGACTCCTAGTTACGTCGTGAGCTGCGTACATGATTTCGTTCGGCAGCCAAATAATCTGTGACGCGTTTGTGTGTATTGTGTTTGTTGCCCGGGGCAACACTCACAAGAAACAGCGGCTGTTGTTATGCCTGCTGTGACGTTAAGTTGCCGCTTGTAATTATGCCGTCACAAGCTTAATAGTTTTATTCCACTGTTGAATAACCTGTTCAACACAAACATGCCACTCGTGAACATTAAATAACATTTCTGTGAACTGATATTTCTTTAGTGGCTGATTGGAGGATGTTCCCAGAAAGATTGTAAAATGTCAATGAAGATTTCAGAGTTAATTTGTTAATAATTACATAAAATACATGGAATGTGTGTGTGTGTGTGTGTGTGTGCACGTGTGTTCCAAGTGAATCTGCGGCCCCCTGGTGGCCAGTACATAATGTGGCCCCCCCCACCATCCAGGTCTTAAAAAAGACGGTTGCTAACAAGTGTCTAAATGAAACTTCTAAACGCCATCGACGCACATCAGCCGCCTTTAGCTCGTTGACGTCATGTGACCGTGCTGTAGTTCCTTTATAGCCCAACGTTAGCTTTTAACTTCAGAACTCATTAAGAGGTGTTAACAAGGGGAGACTGAGCGCATCAGAAAACGAGTGTTCACCACAGGGGGTCTTCCAATGAAGAAGTCCCATTGCTGAGCCAGTGAGCTGCTCACCTGCAGGTCAGCCTACAAAGGATCCTCAGTGAAACACGGCGGGGCTTTCATCCCATCTGCAACACGTCAGCGTGCTTTGCAGTTGTGTAGAGATGACACTGACAGAAGGTCAGGGCATTGGGATGTATCTTAGTCAAACAGAAATGTAACTGTTAAAGTAAAGATGGCTGCACTGGGATCAGATCGCTACTGTCTGTCACTGGATGAGCTCTGCAACCATTCCTACAATGTAAGTGTGTGTGTGTGTGTGTGTGTGTGTGTGTGTGGAGATGGTATCTGCTGATAGTGTCACATCAGGTGGACGAGATGAGCTCACACACATTCCAGGTGAGCAGCACAGCGCTGAGGGAGGGGGGGGGGCTGAAGGATTTAAACCTCAGCAGGATCTATAGAGAATAATAATCTAAAGGCTTTAACCTGTAATATCTGTCCCTCTCCAGCACCCTTGGTGTGTGTGTGTGTGTGTGTGTGTGTGTGTGTGTGTGTGACTCACAGCTTTAGCAAACACTCCCATGAGCTCGGGGAACTGGTGTGTGAGCAGAGCCAACATGGCGGTGAAGGAGCAGAGTCCGGCGGTGAAGAGGATGAAGAACGGGAGCTCCTTCTTAGGGTACACCGACACCTCGTGAAACACTGCTTCCACGTCACACACACACACACACACACACACACACACACACACACACACACACACACACACACACACACACACACACACACACACACACACACACACACACACACACACACACACACACACACACACACACACACACACACACACACACACACACACACACACACACACACACACACACACACACACACACACACACACACACACACACACACACACACACACACACACACACACACACACACACACACACACACACACACACACACACACACACACACACACACACACACACACACACACCGTTAGTTTACATATTCATTAAACAATCATCTAAATACTGATAAATACAAATTAAACTTGCTTCAATGCATTTGAACTGACGAGCTCTTCTTCTGTGGTACTGAAGGCAGCAGAGTGTGTGTGTGCAGAGAGAGGCTCACACAGGCATGTCTGGTCAGGTTACCGCACACACAGCTCCATACATACGGCACACACACACATTAACACACACACGTGACCATGCAGCTCCACCGTCATGTGTGTGTGTTTTCATTTGTATCCTTTTTAAAAAGAATGATTTTGTGTCAGTGGGAAAGAAAGTAAACTCTTTAAATAAATGCATCGTTGCTGCTGGTGGCAGGAAGCCAAGTCAATCAAGAGGAACACACACACACACACACACACACAAATCACTACGCCACGCTTCATTCATAACGCTGACATTCGAATGCTGCGCAGCTTCTCCGTGTCCTTCTTGCAGGTCTTTAAAGCAGGGTTCACTTCATACACTTCTTCTCAAGGACGTCTCCACGACCTTTACCTCATTTCCCACGACCAACAAAACGACTCTTTCTCAGCGTTCCACTGAAAACGGTTTATTTGAACACGGAACAGGAAATAAGGTGAAACACGTCGAGCCTAAAACAAACCAACGGCTTCCACACTCTGAAGCAGCTCAAACCTCTCCAGCTGAACACCTCGTCAGCTAAATGCCATTTCACGTTTCATTAGGATACAGTATTTATTATCACTATAGTATTACTGTTTCGGCGATTAGATAAAATATTAATTATATCTGATTTAGTTACAGAACTCTGTGTCTCCACCGGTGCAGATAAAGACACACCACACTAATATAACTAGTTGTTGTTTCCGACTGAGCCGCATTCCCACTTTCTGTTCCCTCAAAGTCTAAGTGTTTTTTAAAAGGGTTTTTGGTAAGACGTCTGAAGTAAGACCTGTGGGTAACACGAGCTGAAGACACTGAACATCTTCTGCTTCAGTCCACACGTGCTGACATTTACATTTACAGAACAACATTATTGTTGTGGTCAAAAAACAGTATTTCCGACTGTTGTAACTTTTAGCTACATTTCCAGTTAGAAGTCAACGAAGGCGGACATATTGTTATATTCTCATAGCATGCCTGTGTGTGTGTGTGTGTGTGTGTGTGTGTGTGTGTGTGTGTGTCAGGGCGTCTCTTACTGGGTAGCAGCTCTCTGTCGGCGGTCTCTGTGCAGATGGGGTAGGGGTAGAAGAGGTGACCTTTCTCCAGAGGATATGGGATCATTCTGAACGCTGCAAACACACAGACAGAGCTTTAATACAGCAGACAGCTGATTACTGTGTGTGTGTGTGTGTGTGTGTGTGTGTGTGTGTGTGTGTGTGTGTGTGTGTGTGTGTGTGTGTGTGTGTGTGTGTGTGTGTGTGTGTGTGTGTGTGTGTGTGTGTGTGTGTGTGTGTGTGTGTGTGTGTGTGTGTACTTACTGCCCTCCCAGGTGCAGTGCAGCAGGTTGAGCGCCCCCTCCACCCGCTTCCAGTGCTGCAGGTGGAAGAAGGCGTAGGCGATGGCCTCGCTGTCGCCTCTCTTCAGGATGTGTTCTGGAGGAAGAATCAGACTCTTCATCTCCAGCAGATACTGAGGAGGAGGAGGAGGAGGAGAAAAAACAGAGGATGAATCAATCAGAAATTGAACACTTAAGGATTAAGTAACCTCTGTGAATTGGACACATATGGTAAATGAAACGTATGACCTCAACAGGTGTGTGTGTGTGTGTGTGTGTGTGTGTGTCTCACTTTGGGGACATGAGGGTTGAACTCCACCGCTCTGTGGATGGCTTCTACTGCGTTCATCTCCGCTGTGCTCAGCCCTCGCCGAGACGGAGCGAGAATCTACACACACACACACACACGTCAGTAACCTCTCCCGGGACCACTTCATGATCAAAGTGAATTTGAAAATGCCCCCCGCGGTGCCGAAGGCTAGCAGCTCAGAGTGAGACCGTCACAGTGTTGTTTTAAATAAAGTTGCAGTTAGTGTTTGAATGCACTTGCATCAGAGGAGGAGAATGCTCCAAAACGCCACGAGGGAAGTTTTATTTTACGTTGCGGTATATTCTTCACCAAAGACAGCCGATTACAGTTCACACTGATAACAGGAGAAAGCAACTAATTGCAACTTCAGTGGAATATACATGTTTACAAATGGGCTGTTTTCTTCAATCCACCAACGGAAAACACAACATGTGTTTTCTCCGTGGGCTGATCTGGGAGACGTCGGGGACTCTTGATCATCTGGATTGGATATTTCTTAAAGAATTGTCCACAGTAGAGATAATAATGTACGTCTTGTTCGCTCTGCGTCCAGCAGTCTTCACACCGCTCACAGGTCAGCCCACAGAGAGAACACACACGGCCACTTTCTGTTAAGAATGTCAGGAGGCTCAGGACCCAAATGCACAACACCAGAAACAGATTAGAATTAACAAGGTCTTTTAATTAAGGTCAAACACAAAACGCTCACTTGGAGGATCAAAAACTCTAAACCAAAAAACATCTACATGACTATCAAAAATATACTTCACACGATCAAGGGATGACTGGCAGGCTTGACGAGACAAGACGAACTGACACAAGACAAAGGGAGCCGCAGACTATATACACACCAGGTAAGGGGACACAGGTGGCAACAATTAAGGGAAGGGCTGACAATCACACTGGTGGGAAAAACACACCAGGGCAGGAATGCTCTGAAACGAGAGGGAAAGGTTACTACAAAATAAAACAGGAAATCACAAGACAAGGCAAAAGACAAAAGGACTGAACTAAATAAATTAACTTAACACAACTGTCTAGACACCACAGTACCCCCTCCTTTACGGACGGCTCCGGACGGCCCAGCGAGTTCAGGATGGCTTTTGTAAAAATCCTTTATCAGGTTCTGGTCCACGATGAAGCTAGACGGGATCCATTCCCGCTCTTCCGGTCCATAACCCTCCCAGTCCACTAAAAACTGCTGACCCCTTCCTCGTTTTCTGACCTTCAGCAGACGCTTGACAGTGTAGACCAGACCTCCATCAATGAGCCTGGGAGGAGGGGGGGGCTTGGAAGCGGGAACCATTTTGCTTTCCTTGACCGGCTTGAGTTTGCTTACGTGGAATGTTGGATGGACTCTGAGTGATCTAGGCAGGCGCAAACGAACAGACACAGGGTTAATACACTTTTCCACAGTGAATGGGCCTACAAATCTTGGTGCCAGCTTCCTAGAGACTACGTTCAGGGGCAAGTCTCTGGTGGATAGCCACACTTTCTGACCCGGTCTGTACACAGGTGCAGGACAGCGATGCCGATCAGCCGCTTTTTTCATGCGGGCCGAAGTCCTAAGGAGGACCCGACGTGCTGAAGCCCAAATGCCATGACAGCGCCTGACCAGTGCGTGTGCCGAGGGAACCATGACTTCTTTCTCTGTCTCTGAGAACATGGGAGGTTGGTAACCGTAGACGCACTGGAACGGGGTCAATCCGGTGGCAGAGGTAGGCAATGAGTTGTGGGCGTATTCTACCCACGTGAGGTGTTTACTCCAAGAAGCTGGGTTTTGGGACACCAGGCACCGGAGGCAGGTTTCCAGTTCTTGATTCAGTCTCTCCGTTTGTCCATTTGATTGGGGATGGTAACCGGAAGAGAGGCTGACAGAGGCCCCGATGAGGCTGCAAAACTCCCTCCAGAAACGGGAGACAAACTGAGGACCCCGGTCTGACACGATGTCCCTGGGAAAACCGTGGAGACGACAAACATGGTGCAACAACACTTCAGCCGTTTCTTTGGCCGATGGCAGTTTAGGCAAAGCAATAAAATGTGTCATTTTAGAGAATCTATCCACCACCGTGAGGACGGTGGTGTTACCTTTGGATTCTGGCAGTCCGGTGACAAAATCCACTGAGATGTCGGACCAGGGCCGACTGGGGATAGGCAGCGGCCTGAGCAGACCCATCTGGGGCCTGGAAGAGGTCTTATTCCTGGCGCAGATGGTGCAGGCGGCCACATACTCCTTGACATCCTTCTCCATAGATGTCCACCAGAACCGTTGCTTGATGACGTACATGTTTTTTTTTACCCCAGGATGGCAGGTGAGCAGCGAGGTGTGAGCCCATTGAATGACCTTAGGACGCACAGTTTGAGGAACAAACAACCTATTTGGGGGGCAACCCCTAGGTGTCGGGCTCTCACCGTTAGCTCGTTTCACCTCTGTTTCTATTGGCCAAGTTACCGCTCCAACCACACAGTTTAGTGGAAGGATGAGCTTTGGTTCCTTTGCCGAGGGTTCAGGATCAAAAACACGAGAGAGTGCATCTGGCTTGACATTTTGTGAACCGGGTCTAAATGACAAGGAAAAGTTAAAACGAGTGAAGAACAAAGCCCATCTTGCCTGACGTGAGTTCAGTCTCTTAGCTTTTCGGATGTACTCAAGATTTTTATGATCCGTCCAGACTATGAATGGTTGCTCTGACCCCTCCAGAAAGTGTCTCCATTCCTCAAGCGCTGTTTTGACTGCCAAAAGTTCTCTGTTGCCTACATCATAGTTGCGTTCAGCAGGTGTTAACTTACGTGACAGAAAAGCACATGGGTGAAGTTTGCTGTCCTTGGCTGAACGTTGTGACAACACAGCCCCAACTCCATCATTGGAAGCATCCACCTCCACCACAAACTGCCGTAGTGAATCAGGAGTGATGAGAACAGGAGCAGAGGTAAACCGTCTTTTCAATTCCTGGAAAGCTTTGTCGGCCTGTAGAGTCCACAAAAACTGAACATGGGTTGAGGTGAGTGAGTGGAGAGGTGCAGCTATGGAGCTAAAATGTCTTATGAAACGTCTGTAGAAGTTAGCAAAACCGAGAAATTGCTGTACCTTCTTCCTGTTGGTGGGTGTGGGCCAATTTGCGACAGCACTGACCTTGCTTGGATCCATCTTGACCTGGTCCGGAGCAATGATGAAGCCCAGGAATGAGACAGTGGTCTTGTGAAAATCACATTTCTCCGCCTTCACGAATAGTTGGTTTTCCAGAAGGCCTTGGAGGACCTGGCGGACATGCTGAACATGGGACTCTTCATCAGGAGAGAATATCAATATATCATCCAGGTAGACAAACACAAAATGATTCAAATATTGTCTGAGCACGTCATTCACAAGAGCCTGAAATACAGCAGGAGCATTAGTTAGCCCAAATGGCATTACTAAGTATTCATAGTGGCCACTGGGGGTATTGAATCCAGTCTTCCATTCGTCCCCCTCCCTTATCCTGACCAAGTGATAGGCATTCCTCAAGTCAAGTTTAGTGAAGATCTTAGCTCCTTTTAACAGTTCAAAAGCAGTGGAAATGAGGGGGAGAGGGTACCTGTTTTTTACCGTTATATCATTCAGGGGAGAGTAGTCTATGCAGGGTCGGAGGGATCCGTCTTTTTTACCCACGAAGAAAAATCCGGCGCCAGCAGGAGATGACGATGGACGAATGAGGCCCGCCTTCAGAGATGAGTCAATGTAATCCGTCATAGATTGTCTTTCAGGACCAGAAATTGAGTATAGACGTCCCTTGGGAATGGGGGCACCCGGTAGTAAGTCAATTGCACAGTCATAAGGTCGATGAGGAGGCAACGTAGAGGCCCGAGTCTTACTGAAAACCTCCCTCAGGTTGTGGTAACAGGAGGGAACATTGGGCAGGTCTGGTAAGTCAGAGGCATGGTCATGAGTTACTTCCTTCATCTCCACCTCACTACCTGAAGTAACCCTTCCTACAGACAGCCCTTCAACTTCTCCTGGTGAAACCAAACATGTATGATTACATTCTCTTCCCCAACCCTTCACCCTACCAGAACGCCAGTCAATGTGAGGGTTATGTCTTTTCAACCATGGGAAGCCTAAAATCATAGGGTGTTGTGAGGAGTCGAATAAATGGAATGTCATGAATTCTGTGTGGTTGTGATTTATGATAACCTGGACGGGTTCTGTGTGGTGAGTGACTTGAAACAATAATCTTCCATCAAGGGCGCTGGCATTTAAAGGTTGAGCTAAGGGCATGGTGACAATGTTCAAGCTTTTGGCAAAATTCCAGTCCATAAAACTTTCGTCTGCTCCTGAATCAATGAGAACATTCTGTGTTAAGGTTTTCTTACCTAATTTTACTTGGATAGGAGTCAGCGTACGAGGAGAGTAGTCAGAAGTTAGTCGGCTCACCAGCGCCCTCCTCTTGCCTGGGGAGCCCCGTCTTTTAGTGAGCAAGCGGCCATCAGGTGTCCACGATGCCCGCAGTAGAAACACAGGCCCTGGCGGAGGCGCCGTTCCCGCTCCTCCAGTGAAAGTCTTGCTCGGCCAAGTTGCATGGGTTCCTCTGATGTGGTGAATGGCGTTGTCAAAGGAGGCCCCCTGGAGCTTGGTGAACGAACTGCAGGATGTTCTCTTTCTTTTTGTCTATCCCAGAGCCTATTATCTATTCGTATAGCCAGAGCAATCACAGAGTCTAAATCTTCTGGAAGATCTAATGGGACTAAGTGATCTTTGACAAGGCCTGAAAGTCCATTTACAAAGGCGTCCAGCAAGGCCAGATCATTCCAGCCACTGTCTGCTGCTATTGTCCTAAACTCTATGGCATAATCAGACACTCTTTGATTTCTTTGCTTGAGTTGAACTAGAGCTTTAGCCGCTTCTCTCCCTGGCGCTGTACGATCAAAATCTTTTTAAGGGAATCAGTAAACAGTCCAAGTGATCTGCAAAGGGGAGAGTCTCTAGCCCATTCTGCTGTAGCCCATGCTGCTGCTCTACCAGTCAAGTGTGTTATCATGAAAGCTATTCTCGACTGGTCTGTTGGAAAAGCAGAAGGCTGATGTTGATAATGCAGGTCGCATTGGACTAAAAAAGGACGACAGTCACCTGAGTCACCGGAGAATTTCTCTGGAGATGCGAGACGAGAGCATGAAGAAGAAGTAGGTCCTTGGATCACAGCCTCAGGCAGGGGTGCAGCCGCGGAAACAGTTTGAGATCCAGCTTCCAGGTGGGCAAGGACACGAACAAGCTGATCTGCCAGGTGGTTTACTTGGCTGTTCACAGATGTTTGTAAGCTTTCTTGACGACCACTCAATTCTCTCACTCCCTGGTCAATTGATTTCAGCTGATCGTCATGCTGAGACAAAAGCGTGCCTTGTGAGCGCAGAGCTGCTCTGAACCTGTCTGGGTCGGCTGGGTCCATTCTTTGGTCAGTTCGTACTGTTAAGAATGTCACGAGGCTCAGGACCCAAATGCACAACACCAGAAACAGATTAGAATTAACAAGGTCTTTTAATTAAGGTCAAACACAAAACGCTCACTTGGAGGATCAAAAACTCTAAACCAAAAAACATCTACATGACTATCAAAAATATACTTCACACGATCAAGGGATGACTGGCAGGCTTGACGAGACAAGACGAACTGACACAAGACAAAGGGAGACGCAGACTATATATACACACTAGGTAAGGGGACACAGGTGGCAACAATTAAGGGAGGGGCTGACAATCACACTGGTGGGAAAAACACACCAGGGCAGGAATGCTCTGAAACGAGAGGGAAAGGTTACTACAAAATAAAACAGGAAATCACAAGACAAGGCAAAAGACAAAAGGACTGAACTAAATAAATTAACTTAACACAACTGTCTAGACACCACACTTTCAGGCTGAAACTGCTATTTATTACCCTGAACATGTCAGGAATGGACTCAGAGCCCCACCCCACTGCAAAATGATCCAAATCGGCCAAAACATTTAAAAAATATTATCCACAGGCTAGAGAACGCAACTTATGCTAATTGAGCAAATCGCCCAACAAGTTAAGTTAGCATCCGGCTGTTTCTATGAGTGTACCTAGACAACCGAATTAGAGGGGAAGAGGGATACCTTTTCTCATCACGATGAAGTCATACATCATGCTGTAATGAGGAAATGACAAAGAGAAATCTGGACGATATGCATGGTGATGGAGATGGATAGCCGTTTATCTGGCATCGGGAAGTGTGTGTCGGGCTTTACGGGACGCAGTGACTTCAGAGATGTTGTTCCCTTATCTCTTCCTGATAAAAACCAGTCTGAGACCCATGGCAATGCTTTTAATTGCTGTTTTGTTCCACCAATCTCCAACATGTGTGTATCATAGTATCTAAGAATGTGTGTGTGTGTGTGTGTGTGTGTGTGTGTGTGTTTCTACATCTACATGTGGGTTCCTGTGGCTTTGTGTGCATGTTTGGCTCCATATATGTGCGCAAGTGTGTGTATGTTTATACTATGTGTGTGTGGGTGTAAACCAGACTGCCTGGTTTGCGTATGCAGAGAAGTGCAGTAAATAAACGAGGCCTGAGAACGGGTGAGGGTGTGTGATCGGTCGTGCATTCCTGCGCTCGGCCACCAGGACGCGACCACACGTCATCCCTCTTTTTAATCACTTCCTTCACCTGCCTGCAGCCTCGGAGGAATCAGTCACACTCTCAATTTGACTCGACATTCTGGACTGAGGAATTAATTGACATCAGATATCGAGAGCATGACTAGTGCTGAGGGTCTAAGGGACAACGAGGGGCTACAGGAAGGTCTCTAATGGACCCCTGAAACAATTAAGAATGCACTGTCCTCAAAATAACTAGTTTGATTTACTTGTAATTGTGGCACGGTGACAGGAATGCTGGAAAACGTGAACTAAAAAAGTGTCTTATTCGGAATAACGCTGTTGTATATAGTACCGTACTTTTCGGACTATAAGCAAGTGACTACGGCTACTGTCTTTTTCTTTACATTTAAAACAAAAAAACTAGGAAATTAACCTTTAAATTGTTCTTGTAAAAAAACTAGGGCTGTCAAACGATTACAATTTTTAATCAGATTAATCACAGCTTAAAAATTAATTAATCAGATTAATCACCATTCGAACTATGTCCGAAATATGCCATTAATTTATGTGTATTGTTGTGGGAATGGAAAGATAAATGAAAGAAGGCGGATATATCCATTTAACTTACAGTAGGCCTATCTATGTTTATTATAACATTTTTCTGTGTGTCAAAATGAAAGACAGCCCACACACCTATCAATCATCAAACCGTGGGGTCTTAATTCATTACGTGTTGATATCAACGGGAGAGTAGGCTACTTCAGGAAAGTCGACAGAGGTGGGGGGGGGGGGGGGGGGGGCGGCGGCGGCTAGTGGAGTACTTCGTGACCACAGTGTGTGAACGCTGTGATCAGCTGTTTTTGCGCAGCTCTCCAGTGAAGGGGGGAGTCTCCCTCCGCAGCCGGTTGGCGTAGTTTTGGCACAATTCCGTTGTACAGACCGACGTTACAGGCCCGGTTCCAGAACAAAATGACTAAGGGTGCATCTGAGATTAGAGAGGGTGCAGTGGTAAAGTGCTATTTTTATAAGTGGGGAGTGTACCTAACACCCTCTATGGGGGTCCTCACCTCCTCTGGGGGGGGGGGGTCCGGGGGCATGCTCCCCCGGGAAGATTTTTTTTTAAATATTGAAGTTAAAACCACTTTGAGAGCAACATTAAGAGATCTATGGATCTATGTGCTCTTTGCTGGATTATGCCTTCCCAGTCCCTTATCACGTAGCCTATAAGAGCATGCATGGCGCCAGTTGTTGTAGCCAGTTGTGGTGAAGGCATCTGACTTACTTGAACCGAAATGTCTACATGCATAGCAGAAGATGGCATCTTTTTTACATGAATATTCCAGCCAATCTCTGTTTTGAAACCATGAGCTGCAAAATGAGCGCCTCACCCCACTGTACAGGCGAGTTGGGTACTTTTTTAAATATACCTGTCAGGCTCTGTTTTGCAGAGGTCCTCTGGCACTTGCGGGCCGCCGAGGGGTGGCGGTGTTTGGGGTAACGAAGACGGCTGTGGCTGCTCCGCCTCTGTGGGTGCCTGCGAGTCGGGCGGGAGGACGTTAGTGTCCACGACAGTAACGTAATGTCCCCATGATCTGAACTGTTATTACCTGCAGTAGATGCAGTGTTGCTGCTGGCGATAAGGGCTGGTTGTTTTAACCATTTTCTGATGTCCATCATTGACTGCTGTGTCAGCACCTTGCAGATGATGAATGTGCAGCGGCATAGGTCACGCGCACCTGACATAATAACGTTACTTACCGTTTAAATTGATAAAATAAATGCAGCAGACAATGCTATTCAACCACAATTACAATTCTTCTTCTTCTTCTTCTTCTTCTTCTTCTTCTTCTTCTTCTTCTTCTTCTTCTTCTTCTTCTTCTTCTTACTACTATTAGTAATAGTAGGCAAAATGTAATATTTTTAACTTTTCATTTTTTTCATTTTTTTACTTTTCATTTTTCAAATGAGGGTGCATAACGACTGAACTGAGGGTGCAATGCACCCTTATGCACCCCCGTAGAACCGGGCCTGCGACGTTAACACCCTGTCTGTGTGCACACGGAGACCGACTCTGTCGTCCGGTGATCTAACCGCCTTCTGGAAAAGTTTCACAAGTACGTCGGTACGCAAATGCGCTTTGTGACACAAGAGATGGTACGCATTTCAGATTACATAACCTGCGTACCAGTTATGTGCACCCCTGTACTACAGCAACAGTATTCTCCCTCCGTCGGGACTTCCGGCAACAACACCACGCCGTTATCAAAGATGTTCTATTGAGAAGACGATCACTACGTGACAAAAGTTTTCAAAACCGTGGCTGCTGAAATCAATCTTACTAACTGCTGTCTGTGCAATTTACTCCGCGAGTTGGCAGACTTTATTTTGCTTACTTTAACATCATTTTTCATGGTGGGGCTAAGCCATTTCTTGGTATGGGTGTAGCCTACCCCAGCCATACCCTGGCGCTTTAAATGTCAAAAAATTGTGAAACACGGCAATCACTTGGTCGCGAAATTCAAAGTGACGTCTTCAAATTGCTTATATTGTCTGACCTGCGAATGTTTGCCATATCAGCTGACTATCACAATTGTTTATCTTTTAAATGAACTAGTTGTTTTAGCACATATTGCATTAAGATGTGATCAAGTATACTCTTCAATAAGCAATAACTACACAGCTTCACTGCTCATTTGTGACAACTTACTTTTAAATAAAAAGATACCAGCAGTTACATCTCTTGTCCTCGCCGCTGATTAAATGGGCAGTAACAGTGTTTTTAACAGCAGAATGGTCTTAAAGGTCCCATGTCATGGCCATTTCCACGGATCATAATTCCATTGTTGAGGTCGACTAGAATAGATTTATATTGTGCAATTTTCCAAACTCACATTGGTTTCTCAAACAGCATCTCTGTAAACTACGTGTATTCACTGAATTTCACTCTCTGCCTTTAACGGCTCGTTGTAGCTCCAATAGCTCCAGTAGCTCCAGCCCCCCCCCTCCCTGTGAGCACAGTGTGCTCTGATTGGTCGGGATGTTGTGAATCGCGCTGAGCTCCGTGGAGGTGTGATTTCCCTGTTTAGCAATACACAGCGAAACACAGCCAAACTCACCCTGAGCACACACAAAGTCACAGCCGAAGTAAAAACAATAAGTGTGGCTTGATATTGAATAAGAAAAAGGTTGATACACGCTGTGAGAATGGGTCTGCAGAGAGAATTTCTCCGCGATCCCAACTGTCTGTTATCAGCCTGCAGCCCGGAGGAGAGACCAGCAGAGCTGCCTGCACTGAGTGTGTGAGGAAGTCCGTGGATTGGTCAATTTGGACCAATCAGCGGGGGCTTAACGTAACGGCTCCACGGATTGGTCCATTTCGTTCCGGGGACGACATGACATCATGATGTACCCGGAAGAATCAAATGGACAGTGACGTATCTCCAACGAGGCGTTTTGGGGAGGTATTTTCTGTGTTAGAGATTACTCGCTACATGGTGTACTTTGAGGGTTTTGACTCTTGTTATGGAAATCTAGGACCCAACACAGCTGGAGAGTACAAGTCAAAGTGATCAAAACAAATAAATGGTGAATCGAGCAGAGCTGTCTTTTTGGTTATTTATTTGAAGCTTCAAATAACATGATACAATAAATATAGACACATGTCTGACAGAGCATAGAATAGTCCTGCGAGAGTGTGCGCAGTACAATGAAAAAGCAGAGGTTATATAGGAAAAGAGTGGGAATGTTATAACTCTTGTGTTCACACGGTCACATTGTTATTAGACATCTTCTGGCCTTGAGCTGTAGATAGCATAACGGTTCTCAGAGTAGGGAAGTTCTTGTGTGACTGTGTGTGAGTCTCCCAGTAGCCAAAGCAGCTCTGTGGCCTTGAAGCGTGTAGAAAAAAAAGAAAACAGCACATGACATTTATGAGAAGCATTTGGTTTAAGCATATAAGGATATAATAAAAATGTCCACTACATTCTCCCCTTTTGATCATACTTGATCAATACAAAAAACAAATGACAGGATAGACTGATATAACACATCAATGAATACACTCCATCGCTGGTTTAAGTAAACACAACACAAATATATCATAGAAAACTGGCTATTTTTGTGGAGGACAGACTCCAATATAATGTAAGCATAAGAGAGGAGATACACACATGATTATATTGTAGTGTCGGAATCAGACTCTTCTGATTCTAGCTGGTCTATCTCACTGTGGCGCAAAGGATTGTCGTGTAATGGAATAGCAGTATACTGAACGAAAGCTGAGGATACCATGCTGGAAACGCACTTCAGTATTGGGATAATCAAACAGGTACAACTGATTAATAGGCCAAAAATGATCGCTTTCATGACGGCTAACAGGTCGTTGAGATGCAGCACGGTGTCAGTGATGTTCTTGGTGGCGTCGGGAATGTAAGTGCAACAGGAGTCACCGATCACATGACACAGGCCACCCTTTGAGGCGAACAAAAGGTCAAGAGCAAATTGGTGCTGCATGAGCATGTTCCTAGAGGCTATTATGAATGGGGGCAATGCCTGGAAGCCTTGCGTCGTCTCGTAAGTGAGGTTCTCTAGCCGGACGTGTAAGGTATCTATTTTATGGGCATTGTTTACTGTACCCCACCATGGAACAGGCCACCCATGAATTTATATATATAATTTGAATTTAGCTCCAGCGGACGTCAGATCTCTTTTTACCTTGTGGTGGTCGGGGTGTTGGAACTCTGGGTAATGATGTGTCGTGTGCATTAAGGACGTGAGTACAGTGACTGCTGGATTTAAATCCACTAGAGTGCATGTACCTATCCAGAGGGGAGCCAGAACTTGATAGAGCTTGTCGCCGCACAACCAAACGTAATCTTGTGGCGCGCTAAACCCAGCATCACTGGGCCAGGCCAGTTGGAGGGACATATGTTTAACATCTGGGAATGCTACGTTAGAAAGGATTCTTTCAGGGGCACCGGATATGTGACAATACGAGATTTTGTAAGCACCGTAACTGCATGTGTTCCGTAGGATACGAGAACAACCAGTAGTAGTTCCTAGGAAAAAATAAGGTGGTGTAAGAGACGTTTTGTGGTACACTCTCTGGATGCAGAGGCTGTGTTTCATCCCTCTCAAATGACTAGGGTGCACATGGCTGACGGGTTGGTACTTTGCGTATGTGGTGTCAAGCGTGGATGCACGCAAAGAGGAGTTAGACCGATTACTGCATGGTGGGGGAAGCTGCCTAGCATAACGCCACTCGGTTACGCTGTCTTCACCCTTGATGGGCCTTGTCAGAGCCATAAACGCACAGAGGTGTTCAACCTGGGTCAGAGAGCGCGGACGAACTGGCACGGACATTGATGAGTCCTGGGGGAAAAGGGTGCATGCATAACATGACCCATGTTGTCCTGCGGCCTGCAAGAATGATCTCAGAGTGTGCCACCAGACGTTACCGGTGATCCTATTACTGGTCTGACCCACATCAATGTTGCTATGGTCGTTATCGCCTATGTATAGATTACATGTAGATGTACCTATGGATGTCAATAGTGGCGTCAAAGGTTGCTTACGCTTTTCCGGGTCTGAGTTTTGGGCGCGATGTCTATGTAAAATGTGCCACACGGGTCGGCGCCGGATACAGACATACAGACAACAAAATAAAATAAATGTGGTTCGCCCTGCTTTCCCCATGTACCTCTTAGATACCTCGATTTTGGCTAACATGCTGTATGCTGACCATGGATACATAAAATATAGGACTAGTCCTAACACAACTATCATGGCAAGTATGCAGAGGAACCATTCTATGAGTGTCCAGGCTCTCCAGTAGTATTCACATTGCTCACGGTTGCGTTGTCGTCTCTCCAGGCGAGCCCTCATCACGAGGGGGAAATGTTCCATGGTGTGTGTGTGTGTATACTCTCGGTCGATTTCGTGACACGGACAGTCAGACTCCGCACACCAATAACACAAACGAGGAACCAGAGAGCATATGGAACCGCTCAGCTGGCACTCGCTCGTGACACCTTGTGTGTAGTGTGTTTTGGTGTATGTAGTGCAAGTGTGGTGCTGATGGTAACTAGGACACGTCACTTGTTGTCATCTGTTGGTGACTTGGACACGTCACTTGTTGTCATCTCTTTCTATTGGTGACTTGGACACGTCACTTGCTGTCATCTCTGTTGGTGACTCGGACACGTCACTTGTTGTCATCTCTGTTGGTGACTTGGACACGTCACTTGTTGTCATCTGTTGGTGACTTGGACACGTCACTTGTTGTCATCTGTTTCTATTGGTGACTACGACCTTGCAGTGGCTGGCGTGGACACACGTAGCTCTCTCGGCGACCTTGACCGCTGTCTGGGTGACGAGAAGCACCTGGTAGGGACCTTGCCAACGATTGGATTTCCAGCTCTTTCTCCGGAAATCCTTGATCAGCACGAAATCGCCGGGTTGAAGGCGGTGAAGCGGACCAGTGGCAGGGGTAGGCAAGGCTGCGGCTACCTGACGTCGGATGTCTGCTAAAGTGGATGATAGGTTAACACAATATGACAACATAGCATCCTCACACAAAGTTGTGGAGGGAAGAGGACATCCTGGAGCCTTGAGTCCAATCTGTGGAGGAGCCCCAAAAAGGATTTCAAATGGGCTGAGTTGACTCCGTGTTCTTTTCCGCATCCGCATGTACATCAGCACAATGGGCAGAGCTTGTGTCCATGACAGACCTGTGTCTGCACAGCATTTTGCTAGTTTGTAGAACTGGTCTACCAGAATTTTGCATAATGCAGATTAGGCATGCTTCACAGTGCTTTTGAGCTGTTACTGTGAACCCCCTTGTGAACCACTCCTGATTGATAGACTCTAACATCCCTCCTTTTGACACATGATCCAACCCATGTGTCAACTTAGCGAAATGAGGGAAAAATTGTCTGGGAAGACATGGATTGGAATTTGGACCCACCCAGATGCTGGATTTTGGGTCAAAAACAGCCCCAGCAGCCTTCCATTGAGCCTTCTCAACTGGCGTAGCTAGCTGCTGCATGGAAGTCAGTGATGACATTTTGTCAGTGAAGGAGGAGACAGGGATTTTGACAAATGAGTGTGCGTGAGGTGCGAGAGGAATCAGAGCAGCTGCCTTTGCGGCTAAGTCAGCAGACGCATTTCCTAGGGACACTGGGTCTGTACTGCTTGCGTGTGCGGCACATTTACAGACTGCAACCTCAGATGGGAGCAGAATGGCGTATAGTAAGCCTGCAACCAGTACATGGTTAAGTACTGGTTTGCCATCAGATTTCAGGAATTGTCTACACTTCCAAATAGCCCCAAAATCGTGTACTACCCCGAAAGCATAGCGTGAGTCAGTGTAAATAGTCACGGTTTTGCCTTCTGCAAACGTGCAGGCTTCAGTTAGTGCGATGAGCTCTGCTGCCTGTGCTGAGAGGTGACATGGAAGCGGTCCAGAACGGAGTACAGCAGAATCTGAAACAACAGAAAAAACCCACCCGATTAGTGCCCCCTTGGTCGCGAGAGGCAGACCCATCAACATACAAAATGAGGTCAGCGTTGGTCAGAGGAACGTCTTTTAAGTCCGGTCTAGCTGTGCACACAATGGAAAGTACGTCAACCGTCTTCAGGCAATGTTCAAACTAAATGAAGTCTCTCCTTTTGAAACATCATGTGTTGAAATAAACACCTGCAGTTCAAAAATAAAAAGTGAATTGCCTAATATTTTTGTTGTGGAATCAATTAATTTCTTTCTTTAAAGGCAAAAACATGAAAAAGCTAAGAGAAAAACCCTATTGAATACAATATTATTTGGAGCAATTTAATTTATAAATGGTTGTCAACTTAAAAACATGTGTTCATGTTCAACATGTGGTAATTAAGTACATACAATTTAAGATTATATTTAAATCATACGGTAAAACAAGTTGGAACTTTTGGAGTAATCCCTTAAAAACTTGTGTTTATGCTACCAATTATTAAGTAAGTGGTAATTGAAAACACCTCTGATTGTAGAGGAAAAGCCTTCTCCCCTAACTCAAATAACTTTGTTGCTTTAACAACATTTCAATAGAAGTTGTCTTAACTCAATAACCATCGATGCAACCTATTGCCTTGATTGAGGTACATGGTGTACTTTTCCTTCACTACATGTATGTAATACCTTTAGTTACTTCACAGATCTGGATGAATGATGTGAAATATAATCAAGTGTTGAATCAGACTTTAGTTTCACCTGGAGTAAATCCACAAGCTACCCTGCAGTCTACAAAGCCATTCAGATTAGCTGCACCTTCACCAGCTTTGAGAACACTTTCATGATCAATCATTATAAAACATATCATATATATTATTCTGAAATGGACCAATCTGCACAACGACTACTTTTACTGTCTTACTTTCACTATATTCTGATAATACTTTTCTACTTTTACTTGAGGAACATTTTGAATGCAGGACTCTTACTGTAACACTCTGGTACTTCTACTTTTACTCAAGTACAAGATCTGAGTACTTATAATTTCACTACAAGATCTGAGTACTTATTCCTTTACTCAAGTACAATATCTGAGTACTTCTAATTTCACTACAATATCTGAGTACTTATTCCACTTCTGGTAGTGTATTAGTCTGAATTGTAGCTACAAAATCACACAGAGCTGCATAAAAATAGAATAATATGTACACGTGTGTACAATGATTTGTAGGTAATTTTGACTACTCAAGACACCTGACTTATACATCTTCAAAGTATTGGCTTTCAGAATATTAAACTTGTTTCGGCAAATTCAGATGATAAAATACAACTTTGCAGCTTGTAACGGCATGATTACAAGCAGAGAACGGACTAATGTAACATCACAGCAAGCATAACAACAGCCGTGTGTTATGAACACATACGCAAGAATGACATCATCTGTCGCTTAGTGACAGGTTTTGGCAGAGCAGCCAATGATGCAATACGCTTATCTGAAAGCGCTTTCCCCTCTCCTGAAATGACATGACCCAAAAATGTAACTGTTCTTTGTACATATTGGACTTTTTTACCATTTAGCCTTAACACAAACGTGTGAATGTGTAAGGTTTACCATTATATTCAAATGTGAACAAAAATTGACTGTCTTTGTGTACCGGAACACTGAAAAAAAATGCATTTGAGAGGTCGATGACAGAAAAAAAATGCTGCAGAGGGCTGGAACTTGGGAAAGAATCAGATACGGATTTGGGACCAGCGGTGCCCGAGCATGAACCGCTGCGTTGACAGTTCGCAAATCCTGGACAAATCTCCACTCGTCAGGAGGTTTGTCTCTGATCTTTTTTTCAGGAAACACTGGAATCGTTACACGGAATAATGACCCCTTGTTTAAGCAGAGAGGTAAACAGTGGCCGAATGCCATCAACAGCTTCACGTTTAAATGGGTACGGGACGTGAACATTAACCCTACGTCATATCTGTGAGCTGCCCAGAGTGAGTATGGCACATCTGAAAGCGCGGCAGGAAGCTCAGAGACATGAGAATTACTTCATCATCCTCAACCAACAGCAATGTGCGCAGAACGGCTACGTTCGTGCACATTTTCATTTGATTCACGTCACGTGACATAGAGTACATGACATATTCTGTGTGTGTAGGTGCCCAATCAGTGACTGACTCCCAATCTTTAACGATTGGACCCAAATCCCTCCATCTATCAGTGGGCCCCCTGGCTAGTGAAATGTGTGGACCGCCCCTGGGATTTGACACAGCTGGTTGTGTCTTGTGTGTGTGGTGTGTGTGTGTGTGTGTGTGTGTGTGTGTGAGTCTAACAGAGATAGCGCTACCCAGCGAATTCCAATACATTTTTAAACATGAGCTCATCATTCACACATTCTAACAGTAAAACTCTCATCATAGCATTTACACTGATCCTTCAACCACGTTAGCAGTACAATGCAAAATGAGAAGCCTCCACACAGCAGGTGGAAAAACACGTTGATCAGTCAAACGCAACAACTCAGGATATGTCAGCAGCCCATCGATACACATTCACCAGTTCTTTATCATCAAATGACACTTTTTTTGAACCATCGTAGGAGATGGCTGTCGGACTTTAAGACCCTCATTTGTGGAAAAATGAGGTCCAAGCCGAACCGGAGAATCAGATCTCTGCCCAGTAAATGTGTTGGGCAGACAGATGATAAAATAACTGTTTTTTACTGATGTGGGAATGGATGACTGTCAACAACCGTTATCTCCACTCTGAAGTGGTACAGAAACTTCTCCTCTACAGTTACCCAGCACATGAATAAATCTATCACTAAATTTGCATTCAGGCAAATCTGCCCTTTCCTTTTTAACCACAGACATGTTCTCTAATTCTTCTAATTTCTCAATAGCATGTATGATGCATGTGTGTGTGTGTGTGTGTCACTTCCCTGGTTAGATGCTGCTGGCATGGGGTCCGTCTCCTCGGACCGAATTCCCTCCTCCTCCACTCCCTCCCTCGACTGTCAGTTTGAAGAATTGTCTTTGTTGTGGTCCGATTTATCCGATCAAAAGTTATTTTTCTGCTTCTCGTGTGGGCATTCAGCGATCCGATGACCCGTCTGTCCGCAGTTAAAACAGCGATTGTAGTTATTGCGGTCTCTTCCTCGTCCTCTGCCTTTTCCTCCCCGGCCTCGGAAACCTCCTCCTCTGCCCTGGCCATCACTTTGGGTCCAGGTGGTTGTAATAGCCTGGACCATGGTCAGCTGGCCGGGGAAAGCGGAGCATGTAGTTATTCCTTTTTGGAGGTGTTCTTTCTGTAGAGTTCAGCTTTCTTCGCGTCTCTTTTCTTTTTCTCTCTCTTGTCATGGATCTTTTTTCAGTCCTGCTTCTTCTTCTTCATTTTCTTTTCTCTGTCTCTCTTCGTCTCTGCTCCCTCTCTGTGTGTCTTGCTGTGCAGCTGCTCCAGCGGCGGCTGGTATGTTGACCTCTGGTCCAGCAGCAGCAGCAGCCCCTCAGGAGGCCTCCTCAGCAGGTAGCAGACGGGGGGAGGAAAGGGGAGAATGGGGAACTTAGATGAGGGAGAGGGTCCCGCATGCCTGAAAACAGAGGATAAAGGGAAGCATGTGGTTTATATTGTGGAGGTAACACAAAACACTTTTTATCTTCCTTTTCACCCATATCGTCAGCCTGTATCTTTTTTTATTGCCGCGGCCAATTGCCTTCTTTCACGGCACTCTGCTTCATCCTCCCAGTATTTTAAACACTTTCTATGAGTGTCCAGTTTTTCCAAGTCTTTTACTTTAATTGTACTCTTCTTTTTTCATCTCCATACTCTTGTAATTTATCTCCCAGATTTTTGATTTTTAATTTACTCAAAGAACCTCCCTTAGGAAATCCGAACATTTTCCGTCCATATATTTAATTTAGACAGACTTTCTTCACCATATTTTGCTCGCATGACATCTACAATCGGACCCTCAGGAGAATGTACAAATCCCCTACCCTGCTTTGCTCCCATAACAAAGTCTTTAAAGTGTTACCAAAACACTCCGTGTTACCAAAACACTATTTTTCATCCGTCGATGCCAGATATTCCAAATATCCTACTTTCGAGCAGTCCCTCTCATAAATGTCCATGGAGTTTAATTACGTTTAACTTTAAACAATTTAGACTTTGTACATCTCACCCAGTATTGAAAGCCCCTTTTAGTTCGTTGGATCTCGTGAAGTCAATCGGTTTCCACCCCTCGCGCTGGTCCCCCTCGTCCCGTACGGTTTCTGTCGAGGTAGAGGAGGATCCAAGGATCCCGGAGCTAGCAGCCACCAGCGTCCAGAGGTGTTCCCAATCGAACATACAGAGATCCTGCCGACAACGCCATTTGTTATGGAAATCTAGGACCCAAACACGGCTGGAGAGTACAAGTCAAAGTGATCAAACAAATAAATGGTGAATCGAGAAAAGCTGTCTTTTGGTTATTTATTTGAAGCTTCAAATACACGATACAATAATATAATTATGTCACAAGTCGAACAGAGTATAAGATGTCTGCGCGAGAGTGAGCAGAACAATGAAAAAGCAGAGATTATATAAGAAAAGAGTGGGAATGTTATAAACTCGTGTGTTCACACGGCGAGATTGTTTATGAGACACCTTCTGGCCTTGAGCAGATAGCATAACGGTTCTTGTGTGACTCCCAGTCGGCTAAAACAGCTGTGGGCCTTGCAGAGCCTGGGAATAACCCCATAAGAGAATATAATAATAATAATAATAATAATAGTAGAAAGCACATCAGGAAATAAGAAGCATTTGGTTTAAGCATATGAAGGATATAATAAGAATGATATAATAAAACATTTCCACTACACACACACACACACACACCACACACACACGCACACACAGGACACAGCTGTCATCGTTTACATCATAGGAAGACACTGCTGTTCTTAAATACCGTACATTCAATGGCCAGGCAAGATTGTGTCAAGCGTCACACACCACACACACACACACACACACACACACACACACACACACACCCCACACACACACACACACACACACACACATACAGTACACACATACACACATACACATACACACACACACACACACACACACACACACACACACACACACCACACACTGATGACGATGTAAATCCAATGTTGAAAAGGGTTTATTAAGATATAAAGGTGGAGAAATGTAATAACAAAAGACCACTTCATCGCAAATATATTTTCTGCTCCAAAACGGCAACAGCTGTGTTTTTTAATGTCGTTGCAATGAGGTCCATTTGAGTACAATATGTAACACGTTGTTCAGGGTTATTCAAGAGGGGCGATAGAGTGAACCTGGGACATAAGATAAGAACAATTGCACATTTACAAGAAAAATTAAGGAAATGTTTTGGATATTTAAAAAAGATAACCGTCACTTCAATTATCTTTGAGAATATACATTAGTGGCAAGACTTTTGATTCTTGATGTAAAGCACTTTGAAATTGCCTCAGTGTCTGAAAATATGCTGTATAAATAAACGTTACCTTACCTCTCAGATGCGTTCTGTGGACCGGGTGTTCAGGTTCATCGACCTGCCGCCAGAGGAGCCCATGCCGGGGAAGTCTGGAGGTAAAGGAGGCCCCGACCTGGTCATCGATAACCCTCACGCTCAGGACTGCTGGCCCAACCGCGGACAGATGGACGTCCAGGGCCTGACGGTGAAATACACGGAGGCCGGGCGCTCGGTCCTCAGCGACATCTCCTTCTCCGTGGAGGGGGGGCAGAGCGTGAGTCCTGAGGGGGTTTTATTCATTATACTCACAACCAGTTACAGAGCTGAATGGAGTACATTTTATAAGAGCTGAAGTCACTTAATCGGAATCAAGTTTGTTACCAGGTACATGCAAGGAGTTTGCTTTTGAGTCTGGTGGTGCAAGCATAAACAATCTAAGAAAAGATTTGGTAGGAGTAGGTCAAAAATAAGTATTTTTAAGAAGGCAAGTATTTACACCAAATTAAAATAAACTACATACCTAAGAAACTAAAAAAGAGAATGAATATATGACAGTTCAGTGCATTATATTTTAAAGTGGAGGGCTGTGCAGAAATGTGCAACATACTCTATATTTAGCGAGCTAGAAGGGTGGGTATGTGATCGATACAGTTGGTGGTAGAGATCAGTACAGTGTTTTAGGTTTTGAATAAAAAACGAGGCGCTAGTTTACATATCGTGTGAAATGGGGCCACTGATAAGCCGTCTAAAGCTTTACAATAGGGGCCAAGACGCTAAAAAAGAAAGTATTTACATTACGAACACGTATAGAATTGGAGGGAGTTTATTTATTATATAACTATTTGTACAAGCTAGAAAACACCTAACGCTAACCAAATAACCTACTAATCTAATCCTAATTAGAGTACTAAATGTTCCTTTGTCTTTTATTAAATACCTTTTCTATTCGTATCAAAATCAGAATCAACCCCTCCGTCTCCCATCTTTTGGCACTGTTATAAAAGTAGAAAGACTTGGGAGAACATTGAAAAATGTATTCACCGGTGATCTGTTTTTTTGGGGGGATAATACTGTACCCAACGTCATCTAACGACACTAAAGACCGTGGTGAGGCTGAAACAGTAAAGTGCTAATGAGAAAACCATGAGCTCAAAGTGTCTGAACCCCTCATGAGAGTTAGAGAGAACTGCAGACGTGATAATCCAACCCAGTCTCAACGCATTTCGTGTAATAGTCACAAAATTAATCCAATCTATTGACACGATATTCCCATTTTTTTTTCGTGTCACACAGAACGATTTTAAAAGCAATGTATTTCTTTGGTAAGTATGTTTTCGTGCCTGCACCACGCCTTTTTGTCTGTTCGGGTCTTGGAAGACCGGAAGCTGTGTGGTTTCATAAAAACATGTTCTTACTCAATATCAAGCCACGATTGTTGTTTTTATTTTAAATCGTATGTCTGACTTTTTTTGTCGTCTGTGAGGAAAAGAAATGGGGCTCAGAGCCTCAGAATACTGAAATCTGTATTTTTAAATCTTTTTTTCCTTCTAATTTGTTATTATTTACATTGCTTTTAAAATGGTTCTGTGTGACACGAATCAATAGATTCATTTTGTGACTATAACACGAAATGCCGTGAGACTGGTGTTGGATAATCATTATCTGTGAGTTTTGACCCCTTTCACATACACATATTCTATTGATCCAGAGTAGATCAAACATATTGATGAAAGCAGCATTATAACAATCGGGCAGAACATACGTCACTCTATGTGTAGTATGTCCCCTTGATTTAACCTTTCTCTGACCCTTTAACTGCCTCTCAGACTGGTCAGTGTTTTAAAATCCAATAAGGCTTCAGGCATCAGTCTGCTGGCTTTCATTCATATCCCGTCACACATCCTTATGTATTTCCCCTTCATACAGAAAGGTATACGTTTCTAAACACCCTCTTTTATACCTGCACAGCTCTGACACTTTATATACTGCACATTTAATTCTAGCAAAGCAAGCTAGCAAGTCTATCGAATTAGCTTAGCGCATTAGCTTAGCGCGTTAGCTTAGCGCATCAGTTTAGCGTGTTAGCTTAGCACATCAGTTTAGTGTGTTAGCTTAGCGCGTTAGCTTAGCGCATCAGTTTAGCGCGTTAGCTTAGCGCGTTAGCTTAGCGCGTTAGCTTAGCGTGTTAGCTTAGCGCTTAGCGTCGCTAGTGCTGAACAAGCTAAAAACAAAAATGTAAGTAGCATATACAACATACTATTAATATTCCTTACATTACATACATAATGCGACGCTGTAAATAAGAGACATGAACGTTATAAACAGAAGCTTTACAACTTAAATACTCAGTGACTGTACCAGGCTACTTCATTTCAGCATCAGGAGAAACATTGCCACCATTTTCAATTAGTTCAGACCATAGGTTCAGACTCAGAGAGATGGATAGATGGTGACAGAGACTTTTATTCTTGTACCATTCTTATCCGGTGTGTGCTGTGACTTTAAATTAGGCTTTTTATTAATTAACTGAAAAGCTAAACATTTGTGATTTCTTTGCAGTAGTTTCATTATTTTCTGTTGTGTGTTGATTAAGATAGATTAAGTAGATTACGATAGATAGATGGATAGATAGATGGATAGACAGACAGACAGATGGATAGATAGGTAGATTAAGCGCTTTGAGCACCAGGAAAAGTGCTGTATAAATAACGTGTATTATTATTATTATTAGATTTGGTCTGCTGGGTCGGACGGGTTCAGGTAAAAGCACGCTTCTCTCCGCTCTGCTGCGCCTCGCCTCTACTGACGGAGAGATCTCCATCGACGGCGTCTCCTGGAGCTCCGTCTCCCTGCACACCTGGAGGAAGGCCTTCGGGGTCGTGCCGCAGGTAAAACTGACTCTCAACAACACACTGCATAAGAAAGGTTACTTGTTTCAATTCAAATATTGGCGGGAAAATCATGAAATGTGAATGAGACATTAGGGGTGGGCGATATGACGATATATATCGTCGTGACGGATATTAGGTCTCCACGATATGCTTTTTCAGAGATATCGTATCTATCGTGATAAAAAAAAAAAAAAAACCTGATGTGAAAGACATGCTCTAAAGCTGTCTAGTCAGGATTCAGACAGTATTGCACTTCATTTATTGTCTTGGTTGATTCTGTTGGCTTATATTTTATTTGCGTGCATATGAACGCTAACCCATTCCCATTGAGATCATTAAAACTGTCATTTGAACGGCGATCAAGCCTGAAGCCACAGAGACGGACACGATCCCCTGTCCGGCTAGGGTTAGGGTTAGCCAACACACTCTCACTCCATAATCGTCCAGGAGCGATGTTTGGTCAGGGTCCCGTGGCGTGCAGTTGTGACGCTCCTAGGCTCCTTCAGCTTCATGAAGGGACGCAAATAGCTTTCAAACTGATTGCAATGTATTCCATCTGCGGCGGGATTTGACGCTCATGGAAGCACGGCATTCGTTTGTGTCGGCTGCCCTTAAAGGGCAATGTGAGCGTCCATTCCCATTGGATAACGGAGAATTGTACACCCGGAAGTAAGTATTCCTCTTAATGTGGATTGATTTACAGTGATATCTGCACTACTCATCGACTAAAAAACACAGATTATCCTTTTTAATTACACAACATTGATTGGTTTAAATTGTGTGCAATGCTTTTGTATTTTTCCCCTTCGATTCGGAGAAACAAATATTTGTTCTGAGTAAAGGATGGCAGAAGACACTACACTACCCAGAATCCCCAGCTATCGTTTGGACTACACCATGTGCTCTGTTTGACAAACCCCGTGATAGTCCTCAAGCTCTGTGATTGGAGAGTGTGCTCCGAGGGTTACGCCGAGCCTCGAACAGCACTTGAAATGGGATGGAACCACGGCAGACTGTCCCAAAACTGGATTTGAACGGCTGGGGGAGCGGGAGGGGAAGAGGCTCTCGTGCGCGGCGCAGGGGGCTATGACAGCGGACGGAGAGCCTCTTCCCTCCCGCATCCCCCCAGCCTCACCTACTGATTTTAATTTCACCATATATCAAGCCCGATCGATTTCACAATGTCAGCGCACCTCTGCTTTCGTGTTGGTAGTTCAGTCCGAGTTGTTTGACACGCTAGTGCTTGTGCTACCTCAGAAAGTTCATTCTATACTGTGCCTTGAAGCCATATCAAAATGTTTAATTGTTCATTCAGGGATTCATTTCAGAAATAAAACCAGCTTGAAATGCTATTTGGGTCTGTTACCTCCTTTTGTTTTAGTTTCTGTTACCTTGTAGGTGCTTGTACTGTTAAGTAACTTGAAAAATAACCATAATAACCGACATGAAAAAATATCGTGATAATATATTTTTCAATATCGCCCACCCCTATGAGACATATATTTTAACAGATTTAGATAAAGAGATGCAGCCAGGAAACCACAAACAATTATTTAAAATGGTTTATTGTTAAGAATTCACCATTTAGAGTTGAACGAATTGTCATCTAAAGAGTTTTTAGTAAACCACAAATGTTCTTTTAGTTAAGTCTACATTATTGTGGATGAGACTCACCCATTTTGGGCAAAATGTGGTACATTTCAAGGTCAAGACCTTTTCCGTTGTGTCAAAAAATAAGTAAAATAAATTTGACTTAAAAAGCAAACTTTACTGAGGTACAGAAACAAGTCCTGAAAGCCATACTACTTGCTTTCATATTCATGGGTATTTTTTTTAAATGTGAATTATTTTGCCTTTGACCAACATACTGAACCACTCCTCTTGAGTATATACGTATACAGTATATATATAAATACTACATAATTTTTTATATTTCGGGACTGATTAATTATATGTCGCTGGAAAACAAAATCTCAATGCATGAAAATCCATTATTGCCATTGTGTCAAAATGCTAACCTGCCATATCCTGTGTGTTTTAAACAGAGAGTGTTTATCCTGACCGGTACTTTCCGGATGAATCTGGACCCTCACGGCCGTCACCAGCGATGAGGAGCTGTGGGAGCGTCGCTGAGGAGGTGAGGCTCTAAACTCCTCCTCCTCCTCCTCCTCTCCTCCTCCTCCTCCTCCTCCTCCTCCTCCTCATCTTCCTCCTCATTTCTTCTGCTGTGTTTTAGAAATGATTGCCATGATGTGTAAACCAGCTTAGTCAGACCGGTTTACATTTCATCAATGAATTAGAGATACAGCACCTTGGGAGTTTTTTGGGGGGAGAGTTCAGCTTCCTTGACATTTCTTCTTACAACCCTAAAATACAGTCGTAACAAATATATTAAACGAAATATGAATCACTAACTATTAATAGTTGGCTATCATTGAAAACCAATTTCTTTAGGTGCTATTTTTAAACGAGAAAATTATTTACACGTACACTACTTTTGATATCAGGGGTACATAACTGGTACGCAGAGCCGGCCCGACCCATTAAGCGACATAAGCAGCCGCTTAGGGCCCCACAGCCACTAAGGGTTCACACAACAACCCCAGAGCCACCACTTGAGCCAGGAGAACAAGGTATGTAAATGTCAGTAAACTAAAAGTTATGCGAACATGTAAGCAAAGCATAAACTATAGCTACGTTGACGTTACTTTGAATCGCGGGGGTAAGCTAAACCGTTAGTAAGTAGCTATAGCTAGCCAGATATATTAAATAAACACTCTAGAACGCGCTAGAATGAGGGGCACCCCCAAGCCAAAGCTCGCTTAGGGCCCCCAAAAGTCTAGGGCCGGCCCTGCTGGTATATATAATGTTGGCAATAGCTTTCGGGAAATCATTGAAATGTCAACAATGGGGTAAAACAACATATAGACATAACTTCAGCTTCGTATAGCATTAAGAGCAAGATGTTATAGTAACCAGTAGATTCAGTTTTCACTGTGTATCTCATCCAAAACAACCCCATAAATGTCCTGCAGTGTCCTCTGACCTCGTGGTTCAGTTGTAAACACAATCCTTTGTCCTCCATGGTCGTGGTATATCTCTCTAAATGAAACGGTGTCCTCTGTGAGCGCAGGTGGGTCTGAAGTCAGTGGTGGAGCAGTTTCCAGATAAGCTGGACTTCGTGCTGGAGGACGGGGGGTACGTGCTGAGTAACGGACACAAACAGCTGCTGTGCCTCGCCCGCTCCATCCTGAGCAAGGCCCGCATCCTGCTGCTGGACGAGCCCTCCTCCTACCTGGACCCAATGTACGTACCCCAGTGTGTGTGTGTGTGTGTGTGCGTGCGTGCGTGCGTGTGTGTATGTGTGTGTGTGTGTGTGTGTGTGTGTGTGTGTGTGTGTGTGTGTGTGTGTGTGTGTGTGTGTGTGTGTGTGTGTGTGTGTGGGGGGGGGGGGGGGGCTTCATTATGGTAAATGAAGCACATAATAAGCAATGTAGTTTAACCTGAGGCTAACACGGCCTGCACTTTCATGTTGACCTCAACGCTAATGTATGTTAGCAGTAAAGACAGACAGACTTTAATGATGATGATGATGATGATGATGATGATGATGATGATGATGATGATGGTGTGTGTGTGTGTGTGTGTCTGTGCAGAACGTTACAGGTGCTGAGGAAGACGCTGAAGCACTCGTTCTCCGGCTGCACCGTCATCCTGTCCGAACACAGAGTGGAGCCGCTGCTCGAGTGTCAAACATTCCTGGTGAGTTTTTGAATAAATGTCAGATTTTCTGCAATTTTTTTACTTTTTCTATCAAAATAAGTCTCATGTTGCCACCACTCATTTTAAGATAAACATGGATTTATTTCACAAAGACATAATATTAATCCTGGGACCCTCTTTTAAATTACCTTTGGCTAAAATGTTGGGAAAAAATGTCAAACTTTGAAGGCCTTTTTTGTCTAAACTGTGTCTGTGTAACAGTCATCGTAATTTGATGGAAATGTACATAACATTTAGATAATTAACACACACACACACACGTACACACGTACACACACACACACACACACACACACACACACACACACACACACACACACACACACACACACACACACACACACACACACACACACACACACACACACACACACACCACACACACACACACACACACACACACACACACACACACACACACAGTGGTTGTAGAGTGGACATAGTGTAACATCCCCAGGGAAAGTCATTGGTAACATTAAGTAAATATTGAATGTTTTATATCATTGTATGTCAAAATGTCCAATAAAAGATAAGAAAACAAATATTTATATAAACATTTTAAGGAAAAAATCTGCAATAAAAGATCAAATAAAAAATGAAAGATATATAACATACACATTGTATAAGTAAAATATAATCAAAAGTCAACTTTATGTCAATCTTTCAGTTTGTGTGCACAGAGAGATCAAAATACCGTTTCCCACAATCCCGAGTAGAAAAATACAAATATGTATAAAATATGTATATCCTATATATACACAACCAACAGACACATTTATACAGGTGCACACATTAAGATAAAATAAACACAACAATCAATATAACACAATAACAGTCACTTCAATATCTTTGGGAAATGGACATTAGTGCCAGGTTTCCATGGCAGCGTAAAAAGTGTCTGGTCCTGGAATAAAAGGTTAAATCAAGAAATACAAGTTCTATATTTAACATAGATGGAAAGAACAGCTCTAGATAAACTCATAACAACCGCTCCCCCCTGTCCCTGCAGATGATCGAGGGCTCCTCCATGAAGCGCTACGACTCCATCCAGAAGCTTCTGAACGAGACGAGCCACCTGAAGCAGGCGATGAGCGCGGCCGACCGCCTGCGCCTCTTCCCCACGCTGCACCGCCGCAACTCCAGCAAGAGGGCGGCGCCGCAGCCCATCTGCTCCCTGAAGGAGGAGGCCGAGGACGAGGTGCAGGACACACGCCTCTGACAGGCTCACACACACACACACACACACACACACACACACACTCCTCTGACAGGCTCACACACACACACACACACACACACACACACACACTCCTCTGACAGGCTCACACACACACACACACACACACACACACACACACACACACACACACACACACACACACACACACACACACACACACACACACACACACACACACACACACACACACACACACACACACACACACACACACACACACACACACACACACCACACACACCATGTATACATCACTTCAGGGGACATTACATTGACTTACATGCATTTCCTGGAGACTTAACCTTAACCATAACCAACACATGCCTAACCCTTACCCTTAACCAAACCAAGTCTTCACCCTAAAATTAATGATCCCCCTCACGGGGACCTCCAATATGTCCCCATAAGGGAGGCGAGTCCCCACACGTGACTGTGTAAACAGATGTAAATCCCCACAAGGATAGTAATGCTATGCCACACACACACACACACACACACACACACACACACACACACACACACACACACACACACACACACACACACACACACACACACACACACACACACACACACACACACACACACACACACACACAGTGGTTGTAGAGTGGACATATTGTAACATCCCTACAAAGGGAAAGTAAATATTGAATGTTTTATATCATTGTATGTCAAAATGTCCAATAAAAGACAAGATAACAAAAATAGAAAACAAATATTTATATAAACATTTTAAGGAAAAAATCTGCAATAAAAGATCAAATAAAAAATGAAAGATATATAACATACACATTGTATAAGTAAAATATAATCAAAAGTCAACTTTATGTCAATCTTTCAGTTTGTGTGCACAGAGAGATCAAAATACCGTTTCCCACAATCCTGAGTAGAAAAATACAAATATGTATAAAATATGTATATCCTATATATACACAACCAACAGACACATTTATACATGTGCACACATTAAGATAACATAAACACAACAATCAATATAACACAATAACAGTCACTTCAATATCTTTGGGAAATGGACATTAGTGCCAGGTTTCCATGGCAGCGTAAAAAGTGTCTGGTCCTGGAATAAAAGGTTAAATCAAGAAATACAAGTTCTATATTTAACATAGATGGAAAGAACAGCTCTAGATAAACTCATAACAACCTCTCCCCCCTGTCCCTGCAGATGATCGAGGGCTCCTCCATGAAGCGCTACGACTCCATCCAGAAGCTTCTGAACGAGACGAGCCACCTGAAGCAGGCGATGAGCGCGGCCGACCGCCTGCGCCTCTTCCCCACGCTGCACCGCCGCAACTCCAGCAAGAGGGCGGCGCCGCAGCCCATCTGCTCCCTGAAGGAGGAGGCCGAGGACGAGGTGCAGGACACACGCCTCTGACAGGTGGAGTACTCGAGTCCTGGACTCGGACTCGAGTCGGACCTTGAGTGCCGATTTTCGGGACTCGTGACTTGACTCGGACTCGCGCACTGATTGACGCGACTCGGACTTGGACTCGTGAATTCTCGCACAGGATGACTTGGACTCGGACTCGGACTCGTGAATTCCCCCCCCACGATGACTCGGACTCGACTCGTACATTGACGCTCCGACTTGGACTCGGACTCGAGCACATTTTCTCTGGAGTCTGATGTCCTCTATCCTGTATGGCGAGTTCACGTACTGAGCCCCCGCTATTCCAGTCTAGAGATGTCTACAGACACACCCCGCATCGTGCTGTATGCTTTCACACATTCTGCTTCCACATTGGAAAAGAGCAAAATGCTCGTTATGTGGAAACAATATAGAAGAGCAGGCTCCGTAACACATTACTCTAAGGATCGAGTTCAGACATATAGGCTGTCTTGAACACTATCATCAGAGTAACATGATCTAATCAATAAATAAAGATTCAGCCGATAACACGAAAGCACATGGCTACTTAACATGCAGAATGACATCATTTTGCATGCTAAGTAGCCATGTGCTTTCTGGGGCTAAATCTTTATGGTAAACTGATTAACCCGTAAAAGTTCCTTCAAAATAAGAGTCCCCATCTTATTACTATCAAAATAAAAGTGCAAAACGAAAACTTTACCATAGGAAAATATTGGCATAGAAATATAATCACTTCTCTAAAAGGTAACTCATTTTAAATATAGTTTATTTATATATAATAATAATATGAATATTAGAAATAAGCTTTATATTTGTATAGCACCTATTACAAGAATTGTAGCCAAAGTCGCTTCACAGCAGTTCAATAGACAGGATAACAGCAATGTAGAGGAGCAGCTACATTTCAAAACATATATCCACGAAGATTAATACATGAAGACTTGTGACTCGGACTTGACTTGGACTCAAACACAGGTAATGATGACTCGGACTCGACTTGGACACTCCTTGGGTGACTCGGACTTGGACTCGACTACGACTCTCCCTTGGTGACTCGGACTTGACTTGGACTCTTCTTAAGTGACTCGGAATTGGACTCGGACTCGAACACAGGTAATGATGACTCGGACTCGGACTCGACTTGGACACTCCTTGGGTGACTCGGACTTGGACTCGGACTCGACTACGACTCTCCCTTGGTGACTCGGACTTGGACTCGACTACGACTCTCCCTTGGTGACTCGGACTTGGACTCGACTACGACTCTCCCTTGGTGACTCGGACTTGGACTCGACTACGACTCTCCCTTGGTGACTCGGACTTGACTTGGACTCTTCTTAAGTGACTCGGAATTGGACTCGGACTCAAACACAGGTAATGATGACTCGGACTCGGACTCGACTTGGACACTCCTTGGGTGACTCGGACTTGGACTCGGACTCGACTACGACTCTCCCTTGGTGACTCGGACTTGGACTCGGACTCGAAGAGTGGTGACTCGAGGGTGACTTGGACTCGTGAATTGGTGACTTGACTACAACACACACACACACACACACACACACACACACACACACACACACACACACACACACACACACACACACACACACACACACACACACACACACACACACACACACACACACACACACACACACACACACACACACACACACACACACACACACACACACTCCAGGACACCCGCCTCTAACATCCAGGCTCACACACACACTCCAGGACACCCGCCTCTAACATCCAGACACACACACACACACACACACACACACACACACACACACACACACACACACACTCCAGGACACCCGCCTCTAACATCCAGGCTCACACACACACACACACACACACACACACACACACACACACACACACACACACACACACACACACACACACACACACACTGACAAAGCAAATAGGACTTCGTCCAGTGTTTTATTTCTAGCCATAACTCCAACAAAACTACTCGTCCTCAGAGATGGCAAAAGTACACACATCCTTTACTCAAGTAGAAGTACAGATACTCGTGTTTAAAAATACTCTGGTAAAAGTAGAAGTACTGACTAAACTTCTTTACTCAAGTCAAAGTAAAGAGGCTTTGAAGTGTACTTCAGTAAAAAGTACCCATAACTCCCAGCTGCTTGAAAGAAAGTGGTCAGAAAAAGAAGTAGTGGAGTAAAGTACTGATACCAGGAAAATGTACTTAAGTACAGTGACGAAGTATTTGTACTCCAGTACTTCCCACCTCTGTCCAAAAGCAGCAGCCGAACAGCAGCTCGGAAACTAAGACCGTCTCTGAGATGGACTTTAATTTAAAAGTAGAGCTCTGCAAGATATCATGGATTAATCAAACGGACACAAATGTTGATGTACTTGTGTTTTGCACACACACGATTCAGAGTGATGCGTCTGTACCGCTCTGAATGTCCTGATGTCGTACTGGGCGGCCAATAGAAGACTTTTATTTCGCCATAATGACGCGATTTGTCCATCTAGCAGCATCTGAATCAGGTGTGTACAGAGGAGAGCAACACACACGTTGTTCAATGCAATAAAACATGTCAGAGACGTAATGTATGTGAATTGGAATTGCAATGCGAGGCTGTATGACCGATGCAAACAATGTCAGCTGTTGTTGTAAATGTGGTGGACCGACGAATGAGTGGACGTGCTGCAGGGCGCGCTCTGACTCACAGACACAGAGAAGGACTTCTGGGATGAAAGACAGCATCTCAAAGTCTCTGGGTCTGTGAAGAACGGGCCTCGGTTGTTGATTTGAAGTGCCTTTCAGCGTCGGGCTGCACGCGGTCTGTTCCGATATCCATCAAAGGGTTTCCCGTCTGACGCCTGAAGCTGGATCTGCTTTAAAAAAGCACGAAATGTTTAAGAGAAACGTTGGATTTGTTTAAATGAAGGGACTTCTACTTTCTCTTGAATGTGTTTTGTTCAGAACAACCAGCTCCTTTCCCCCGGAGCCTTCGGTCTAGTTTTTAGTTTGGAGTGAACACGCGGTGAGAGCCGCTGTAGAAGTGTGGCCTTGAAAACATGTTGAAGTGTCCTTTGTGAGAAACTGAACCCCAAATGGCTCCGTGTGGTGCGTGAGCTCTCCAACAGTGTTAGTAACTCATCGTCATCATCACTAGTCCCTCACCCTGTTCCAGGCCGCCTCAAAACCCACCTCTTCAACTCTGTATCCATAAGCCCCGCCCCCTCTCAACCAACTTCCTCCTGACTGCTTTTCTGTTTTTGTTTTTTTGGCTTTGTTTTTGTTTTGTTTGTCTACCCTCCCTCCCAAATGTAAAGCGCTATAGAAATAAAATGTATTATTATAACTAATAATACGCACCGAATGGTTCAGCTACAGGTTGCTATGAGGAATGATGTATTCATAAGACAAGGTTTTGACCTGCCTGTTCTAAAGGCCCGGACACACCGGACGATTTCGGCCGTCGATGGGCGTCGTGTCGCCCTGCTCAGATTGGTGTGTCCCGCCGACACCTTTTTGACCGAAAACCAAAATCGGCCAAAGGCTGTCGGTCAAATAAATCACTCCGATTGGCTGTTCAGCTAGCGAATCAGTGCACGAGAAGCGAAACGGAAGTGAGGGACCCAAACAAACGATTAAGAAGGAACACTATTGTTTTTCATCATAGCGATCTGGAATGAAGAAACCGAAGACCAACGCACACGCTACTTGTTGTTTGTTTATATCACGCAGTCTGTCTTCCGGTTGTTGCCTCCTTTGAATGACGAATACACACTACCGCCACCTGCTGGTAAGGAGAGTTATTGCATGCGCAGCTCGTACGTGCTTCTTGGCCGTCGGCTGAAGTCTTCGCGGTTCCAGTGCGACACACGGCCAAGACGCAGAGACGAGAGGCGACAGTCGGTCCGTCGGGACGTGTTCTTCGGAGTCAGCTTGTCCGGGTCTTTAGGGGTTTGCCTTAACATAATGCATTGAAATCAAACTCTCTTGATTACATCTTTTAACACCAGGGAAAACACGAGCTCCGTTTGTTGAGCATGTGTCTTTTTATTAAAGCAACGTTGTTCTACTCTAAAGGTAAATAGGGTGCCGTCGTGCTTTAGCACCAAAACAGCGCTGGTTTATGATGAAAACAAAACAGAGGGTACGTCTTGTCCTTTTGATTTATGTACAAACTGATGGACAGAAGTCAAATGTTTATACATGTAGGAAATAAAGATGCAACGGGACATTCAGGATGTAAGACTTCTACAGCGGCTTCTTCTGTGTTGCGTTCAAGTACCTTCTCAATATTTGCTTTCCTGTCTTTGCTCTCAGTCTGATCCTGCAGTTTCTCCATAGACGCATAAAGAGGAGTATGTCGAGTAATAACTGTATGCACTTTAAAGACACCCTGAGGTACAAGGAAACAAATTATTATTTTTAATTCCTCCATAAAATCAAGTGTAGATGTTAAACTTTTATTAACAAATACATTGTCCAGCCTTTGTTACTTGATGACTTCTACAGAAGAGACGCCAAAAATATACGTTTTCTATTTGAAAGTATATTTTTTCAGAGCTGTACAAACATTTAGCAATTATGTTGTTTTCCTACGTGTGATCCAACCTTCCCTCGGGAACGGGAATCTCATCACGCGGTGTTCTGTGGGGAAGCGTGGGTTTCATACTGTGTGATCGTTTTTGTAAAATGAAGGTACGGTGGAGAGACGCCTTGATATGTGAACTGTGAGCATTTTTTTTTTAAAGTAAATGAAGAACAAAGCTGTTTCTTACTCATAGGAAAAAAGGGACACTGATGTCCAACAAAGTGTATAAATGTATTTGTTCAATCAACTATATTTCCAGTAAAACTAAAGATTTTAAAACGTCTCCGTTTGTCATTCTTGTTTACATGTTTTGAGTGTTTTTCCTTTCCTGTAGTTTGTTATAAGTTTGTGTGTCAATGGTCTGCAAGGGCTAGAACATCAGCAGGAGAGGACTCTTTAAAGTAGAGACACTACATACTGATATACACCTGAACATCAGCAGGAGAGGACTCTTTAAAGTAGATACACTACATGCTGATATACACCTGAACATCAGCAGGAGAGGACTCTTTAAAGTAGAGACACTACATACTGATATACACCTGAACATCAGCAGGAGAGGACTCTTTAAAGTAGAGACACTACATACTGATGTACACCTGAACATCAGCAGGAGAGGACTCTTTAAAGTAGAGACACTACATACAGATATACACCTAGACATTAGCATACGATGTCAACTTAAAAAAAATATTTGGGTTTTAAATCTTTTGGGTCTTGTTAAGGACATCTTATTAGACCCTGACTGATTTCCTCATTACCTTCCTACTATAAATATTGTTCAATCAGGAGAGACGGTTTTTATGTAAGAATACATATTCTTTGCCAGGAAAATGAATGTAATGGAGTTTTGGCGATTAGGCCCCGTGGTGCAGGAAGTATCATTCGGGAGGGGAGAAGCGATCCGATGAAACCCCCCGGGGTCTTGACCCTGGTGGTGGTGAATGGATGGTTGGGGTCGGTCTGAAGGGGAGGGGCTTAGCTTGACCCTGGTGGTGGTGAATGGATAGCTGGGGTCGGTCTGAAGGGGAGGGGCTTAGCTTGACCCTGGTGGTGGTGAATGGATAGTTGGGGTCGGTCTGAAGGGGAGGAGCTTGAGCCTGGATTCAGAGGGACAGGAGGTGAAAAGGGGGGGGGGGAGGGTTGCGTCGAGTCACCTGAAATGACAGCTGTCAGAGGGGAGAGCAGATTTAAAAGGTTTCGCAGAGCGCAATGATAGGCTTGTGAGAATAGAGCGAAGTGATTGGTTAAGCTGGGGAGTGACGCCCCCGATCACTTATTGAGAGGAGAGAGAGTAGTGACGTGGAAATAGTGAATGAACGAGTGGGGACGGTCTTCCTGGTTGAACTTGCGCTGAGCTTCATTTGTTGCGTCTTCTGTAAAGAATGTGTTTTTTAACCAAAATCGAAACATATATTAATATTTAATCAAAAGGAACCGAAAAAGTCCGATTTTTAACAGTGCCATTTTAACGTGTGTGCTTGAAAGACAATTGTCTAAACTCCAAACAGCTACAGACTAAAACCTCTCCTGTACATATGTATATTTATATATAAACAATGTCCTGTAAAAAGTAAAAACACGGAGAAAACGCATTTGAAACCAGTAAAATAAATGATGACTTAAACATGACTCGGGAAATGACGGGCATTTAAAATATTTATTATGGCTTACAGTTGAAAGGACATCCTGTGTTTCTTACAGATCTATTACTTATTGCCACGGCCGCTCCACTCTGAAACAAGTGAAGGTTCAGAAACTGGTTTTACAAACACTATGTACAACTTCTCACTTTTTTTCAGTTTAAGGTTTTTAATCGTCACTGTACAAGCGTCATACCACGTACACCAATCTATAGAGCATTTACTAATTCTTATGTACAAATATATTTGGTAAAACCCTGATTAATCTCAACAGTATTTAAACCAACCTATTTAAAGATAAAACACTTCTCAAAATACTTAATAGCCATAAAAAGAAACTTAAAACCTGCTTTCTTTGATCCAAAAACACGTTCAGTTACTCCTCGGTGCAGTATTTCTCTTTTAAGTACACAGAAATACTGCAGTTTCCACCAGTTAAATACTTTACAACTTATTCTACTGTCCCATCATTAGCAGGTTGTTTAGACCCTGGAATGAGGTAACAGTAAAAGTAACCTTTATTTTTTTATTCCTCTACCAGACCAAAACAAATACTTCAAATACTGTGATAGAATAAAACTGTGGTCCCCAAGTACACAACTGCAGTACAGTGTAACAAGTACGGATAACAAGTACAAATACTAAGAGTCGTCGTAGTCTTACATCATGGAGGGAGGGGTTTCACAGCTGGGGGGTTAGAGGATGGGAGCTGTTCACTTGTTGTTGTTGTTTTCATGCAGGATCCAAATGTCCTCTTGTGATTGGCTGTTTTCGTTCATGTTGTTGTTGCGGTAGTAGTTGTTGTTGCTGCTGCTGCTGTTTGGGGTGGGGGGCGCCTGTTTTGTCCTGCTGCGGATCGGGGGGGTTCGGGTCTGAAGCCCCGCCCCCCCCCTGCTGCTGCTGGGGACCGGGAGCTGGGATTTGGAGCGGGGGGCGGGGCCTGATCGTCGCTCGCTGCTCTGCACGGCAACCGGGCTGCCGGGGGACGGGGCGGTCTGAAGAGAGGAGGAGATATCAGGTGAGTTCGAGGCATTTTTAATCGCCTAAAACTACAACTCCCAGAGTGCACCTGTGACATTTAACTTCACCCTCCGTCTGAAACCAGAGCCCAGTCTGCTCTGATTGGTTAGCTGGCCGGCTCTGTCGTCGCATCTCTAAGCAATTAGTCAACCGCTTAGAGATGTCCCGCCCCTTAGCCTATCACTTACAAGGTCTTGGAGCGCTAGCCAATAGAAGCGCACGTTTTATATAGTGATGTTGTTTCTTACTAAACAAACTTGAAGGACAGATTTAAATATTGAAACTTTGTTTTACATTCATTCAGGTAATTCTGGACCTTTTTTAAAGTAAGTAAAATGTTTAGAAATCTAGGAAGTTAAAAGGTTAAAGCTGTCGTGGAGTGCCGGCTTCAAATAAATATAACGATAGAACTATATTGTGTCTCTATCGTTACTGAAATACATATTTGTATTAAATACGATGTTTTCTCCCTTCGGGTTCAGGGTCTCAAAGTCCTGGGAAAGCTATCTGCCGGACTATTCTTAGTTGAATTCATAAAATACATAACTAAACAACCGAATCTAAAAAAACGTGTTCTAAAAGCTGCTACTGCACAACGCAGCTGTTCCTAACCTGCAGTAGTGATACATCACGGGACGGCTCGTACGGGACGGCTCGTACGGGACGGCTCGTACGGGACGGCTCGTACGGGACGGCTCGCACGGGACGGCTCGCACGGGACGGCTCGCACGGGACGGCTCGTACGGGACGGCTCGTACGGGACGGCTCGTACGGGACGGCTCGCACGGGACGGCTCGCACGGGACGGCTCGCACGGGACGGCTCGCACGGGACGGCTCGTACGGGACGGCTCGTACGGGACGGCTCGCACGGGACGGCTCGTTACGTGTGAGGTAACGCTGAAAACACGCTCATTTCAAAGAGTCAGCAGCTGGTGGAGCGATAACGATGAGAGAGGAGTTGGTTACAAATAAATGCTGTGTGTGTTTTAATGTCAGGAAAAGTCCATCCATCTTCTCCTCTTCTCCGTGGGCGGGTCTCGGGGGTATCAGTTCCAGCAGAGAGCCCCATACGTCCCTTTCCCCTCATCAACCAGCTCTGACTGGGGGGTCCCAAGGCGCTCCCAGGCCAGAAGAGATATAATCCCTCCACCTGGTCCTAGGTCTACCCCTCGGTCTCTTCCCAGCTGGACGTGCCTGGAACACCTCCCTAGGGAGGCGCCCAGGTGGCATCCTAACTAGGTGCCCGAACCACCTCAACTGGCTCCTTTCGACGCGAAGGAGGAGCGGCTCAACTCCGAGTCCCTCCCTGATGACCGAACTCCTCCCCTTATCCCTGAGGGAGACACCAGCGACCCTGCGGAGGAAACCCATCTCGGCCGCTTGTATCTCGTTCTTTGGGTCGTGACCCCTCCTTCATGGCCGAAGGTGAGGGGAGGATGGAAACGGCCCGGCAGACGGAGAGCTCTGCCTAACGATGTTCCCTTACTTCTAAAATGTACCTGCTTTTTCTAACCTGACGGTCTACTCGTTTTATTTTGCCTTTTTTGTAACGACTAATAAAGGCTTTCCGATTCTGATGTCAATATTGTTTTAGATTATGCATTTAAGAAGTGTCGTCTTTTCGTAGTGTCGTTACTGTAAAGTCAACTTATTGTACCCCCTTTACTGAAGTGGATGTATCAACATGTTCACGTGTAAATCGATCCAATATTCAACGTTACGATATCGTCGATTTGAGTCATTTGGTTAAAAATGTATCGATATTTGATTCAACCCATTTCACTCAGCCCTTGCTTGTGATTGGCTGAGATTGATCAACACAGGTTCACTGCAGTAACATGTATTAATGTCCATGCTGTCAGTGATTGATGTATATGTCCCCCGTCCCCCGTCCCCCTCACCGTCTGGACGGGCGTTTCCCGCTCGGCCTTCTGGGAGGAGCTGGAGAACAGGATCAGGTCGTCTTTGGTCTCAGAGATCTGTGGGAGGAGAACGAGATCACAGGTTAAAGGTCACCTGCTACGCAAAATCCTCTTCTTCACGTCTCTTCTACATCAACATGTGTCCCCTCTTCTACATCAACATGTGTCCCCTCTTCTTCATGTCTCTTCTACATCAACATGTGTCCCCTCTTCTTCATGTCTCTTCTACATCAACATGTGTCCCCTCTTCTTCATGTCTCTCTACATCAACATGTGTCCCCTCTTCTACATCACCATGTGTCCCCTCTTCTTCATGTCTCTTCTTCATCAACATGTGTCCCCTCTTCTTCATGTCTCTTCTTCATCAACATGTGTCCCCTCTTCTTCATAAACATGTGTCCCCTCTTCTTCATCAACATGTGTCCCCTCTTCTTCATGTCTCTTCTACACCAACATGTGTCCCCTCTTCTTCATGTCTCTTCTTCATCAACACGTGTCCCCTCTTCTTCATGTCTCTTCTACATCAACACGTGTCCCCTCTTCTTCACGTCTCTTCTACATCAACATGTGTCCCTCTCTCCATGTCTCTTCTACATCACATGTGTCCCCTCTTCATGTCTCTTCTACATCAACATGTGTCCCCTCTTCTTCATGTCTCTTCTACATCAACATGTGTCCCTCTTCTTCATGTCTCTTCTACATCAACATGTGTCCCCTCTTCTCCATGTCTCTTCTACATCAACATGTGTCCCTCTTCTCCATGTCTCTTCTACATCAACATGTGTCCCCTCTTCTTCACGTCTCTTCTACATCAACATGTGTCCCCTCTTCTTCATCAACATGTGTCCCCTCTTCTACATCAACATGTGTCCCCTCTTCTTCATGTCTCTTCTACATCAACATGTGTCCCCTCTTCTTCATGTCTCTTCTTCATCAAACATGTGTCCCCTCTTCTTCATCAACATGTGTCCCTCTTCTCCATGTCTCTTCTACATCAACATGTGTCCCCTCTTCTACATCAACATGTGTCCCCTCTTCTTCATCAACATGTGTCCCCTCTTCTTCATGTCTCTTCTACATCAACATGTGTCCCCTCTTCTACATCAACATGTGTCCCCCTCTTCTCCATGTCTCTTCTACATCAACATGTGTCCCCCTCTTCTTCATGTCTCATCTACATCAACATGTGTCCCCTCTTCTTCATGTCTCTTCTACATCAACATGTGTCCCCTCTTCTTCACGTCTCTTCTACATCAACATGTGTCCCCTCTTCTACATCAACATGTGTCCCCTCTTCTTCATGTCTCTTCTACATCAACATGTGTCCCCTCTTCTTCATGTCTCTTCTACATCAACATGTGTCCCCTCTTCTTCACGTCTCTTCTACATCAACATGTGTCCCCTCTTCTTCATGTCTCTTCTACATCAACATGTGTCCCCTCTTCTTCATGTCTCTTCTACATCAACATGTGTCCCCTCTTCTCCATGTCTCTTCTACATCAACATGTGTCCCCTCTTCTCCATGTCTCTTCTACATCAACATGTGTCTCCTCTTCTTCATGTCTCTTCTACATCAACATGTGTCCCCTCTTCTCCATGTCTCTTCTACATCAACATGTGTCCCCTCTTCTTCATGTCTCTTCTACATCAACATGTGTCCCCTCTTCTTCATGTCTCTTCTACATCAACATGTGTCCCCTCTTCTCCATGTCTCTTCTACATCAACATGTGTCCCCTCTTCTTCATGTCTCTTCTACATCAACATGTGTCCCCTCTTCTCCATGTCTCTTCTACATCAACATGTGTCCCCTCTTCTCCATGTCTCTTCTACATCAAAATGTGTCCCCTCTTCTTCATGTCTCTTCTACATCAACATGTGTCCCCTCTTCTTCATGTCTCTTCTACATCAACATGTGTCCCCTCTTCTTCATGTCTCTTCTACATCAACATGTGTCCCCTCTTCTTCATCATAAAATATCTCAAAAACAGCATTTATTGGATTCTAAACTCTGTAAATATATAATTTCTCAGATGTTACTTCAGGTTTTAAAGACTCACACCTCTGAAGCCGCTTGCTCCACTGAACAAGTTCATTTTTTATAATATTTTAAATCAGTGAGAGCCTGCATTTCAAACAGCCCGGGTTCTAGCAGGTGAATGTCCTCACGGTCTCTCTCTCTTTAGGAGGATGACGGCGGTGAATTAAAGAAGCCAAAACATGTGACCTCAAGTGTTTGGAAACGTCCTTAGAGCTGAGAGGTTCTGAAGATTATTTGTATTGTGCTAGATCAGTGATTCTCAAATGGGGGTGCGCGGACCCCTAGGGGTACGTTGGGGTACTGCAGGGGGTACGTGAGGTAAAAATAAATAAAAAGGTTAATTAAAAAAAATACCATGCATGATTACAAAAATAATCTTAGTACAATAAGTTAAATAGAAAACACAATTGTATATAAAATATTCCTAGAACCACTAAGGGGGTCCTCATATAAACATGTTGTGTATTGTATTTATAGTTTTTATTAATAAATCATTTTGTTCATTGGTTTTTTAAACATATATTAATATTCAATTGAAAAACTCCTTGGAAAAATCTTTTTTTCTTGCATAAAGATGAAAATATCCTTAGTTTGTTGTAATTCATGCATGAAGGAGTTAATAAATCACACACTGAGGGAACGTCACTATATTGGAATTATTTATAGGTTTTTTCTGTCAAAAATGTCCGGGGTCGGTCAGGGGGTACTTGGCTGAGAAAATGTTTCAAAGGGGGAACATCACTGAAAAAAGTTTGAGAAGCACTGTGCTAGATGACAGAGACACACAGTGGCATTGTAGGGCTGCTCAATTAATCGCGATAACGATTACGAAAACAACGTAATCGAAATAAAATGTGTTTTATTTTTATTTTTTATTATTATTATTTTTTTTTAATAATAATAATTTTTTGTTTGTTTGGTTTTTCAGTTGAATTATTCTTAAAGTTCAGGGTAATCAACTGTTAAAAACATCCTGTTCAAAAACATTTTCTCCAATAAATTGATGTTTTCAAAGTAAATATGGATAATCGTTTTGATATCAATTAATGACCCAAATAATGGAGATTATGATTGTTGCCATAATCGAGCAGCCCTAGTCTTCAGTACAGGTGGCAATATCATCGCCTGCCTGCGCTCATCTCTGAAGCCAGACCATGCAAACAGGCTGCTGTTTCTAGCAAAACATCTTTAAGAGATGACACGAGCAGCCCTACCAGCATTTGCCATGGTGGCCTACACATTTTTATTTGTTCTTAAATTGTAGTTCAACATTTATTTCCTGTTACTTCTGGACCATGACGGTGGGCCAGCCTTCAATGTTTAACTGAGTGGAATATGTTTTACCAAAATGTTGGCTATATGTTAAGGAGTGTTCAGGTTGTGACAGTGCACTGCAACATATTTGTTGATCTTGTTTATTGGTATTTATTATTTTGATATTATTTATTTAAATGTAGACATGAATGTATAATTTATTTTATTTTGTATTGGTTTTTCAGTTGATTACCCTGAACGTATACTTCAACAGTTAAAAAGTTCAAATATTATTCGTATTTGTTTTAAAGTACAATAAATGGATGTTTTCAAAGTCAATGAATAATCGCATTTACAATTATTGACCCAAATAATCGAGATTAGGATTTTTGCCATAATCGAGCAGCCCTCGTGCATTGTATCTAAACTGCTTTAATACGCTGTTTTACTTCTGTTCATCTGCCACTAGGGGGCAGCAGAAACAACCAATAAACACAACACCGTTTCTGCCATGTTATCAAGCAGTTTCTTATGTACACATCAACACTATCATTGATTTGATTATTAATAATCCTCCTTTAGTTCTCTAGCTCCTCAAAGAAACATGTGGGTCTTCAGCGGCTTAATGTAAACTTACAACCATGTTTAACTAAGCGTGTGTGTGTGTGTGTGTGTGTGTGTGTGTGTGTGTGTGTGTGTGTGGCCTAGCATTACTATACTTGTGGGGACTAAATACGTTTACACAGTCACGTGTGGGGACTCGCCTCCCTTATGGGGACATATTGGAGGTCCCCATAAGGGGAATCATTAATTTTAGGGTGAAGACTTGGTTAGGGTTAGGCATGTGTTGGTTATGGTTAAGGTTAGGATAAGTCTCCAGGAAATGCATGTAAGTCAATGTAATGTCCCCTGAAGTGTATACATGGTATATATGTGTGTGTGTGTGTGTGTGTGTGTGTGTGTGTGTGTGTGTGTGTGTACCTTGCTGATGTCTGGCTCTGACTTGCTGGAGCACATGGTCTGCAGCTCTCGGATTAAATCCGTCTCGTCGTCAGAGAACACGGACAGACCTGTGGGCTCCCTGCGAACACCAGGAAACATTCATTTAGTGTCAGGTTTCAGGTTCTTAAACACTCGCATGTCATATTGAACATGAAGAGGATCATCAGCGGAGAGCAGACGGACCTCTGGACTTTGGGGATGAAGCTGACATCAGTGCTGGAGAGCGAACCTGTAGCACAAACAAACGTCTTGATTTGTTGATGTTTATTTGCATGTATTCATAAAGAAAGGCAGTCTAGACAGTCAAGTCTATTGAAAGATGTTGTTAATAAGAACAAATGTCCATTGTGAAGTGCATTGTTTGCTCGACATATGACTTGTCTTATTTTCGGATGTACTATAGTATAACTTTTTCATATTTTTGACAAACATACAATTACCTTTTCAAGATATTTTCAACATAGTTCACAACATTTCTCAAAGTTATTGAAGTGACTGTTATTTTTTTATATATTGATTGTAGTGCTTTTATTTTTGTCTTAAATGTGTGAACAAATGTGTCTGATTGTGTATACCTATATATATATATATATATATATATATATATATATATATTAGGGCTGCTTGATTATGGCAAAGCTCATAATCTCGACTATTTGGGTCAATAATTGTAATTGCGATTATTAAATGCGATTATTCATTGACTTTGAAAACATCTATTTATTGGAGAAAAAAAATGTGAACAGTGTTTCTAACAGTTGATTATCCTGAACTTTAAGAATAATTGAAAACCAAAAAGTAATAATAATAAAAAATAATCGTTTTATTTCGATTACGTTGTTTTCGTAATCGTTGCAAGCCATAATCGTAATCGCGATTAAAATACGATTAAATACGATTAAAATACGATTAATTGAGCAGCCCTAATGGGTATATACATATCTTTATATATCTTTGTTTTTGTATTCTGGATTGTGGGAAACGGTATTTCGATCTCTGTCTGTACACACAAACTGAAAGACAATGAAGTTGACTTTGACACCTGACGTGTAATTCAGCACCATTAAGTCGAACGTTACATATTGTGCTGTTGACATTAAGCCAGTCCATGTTTCCAGCTTTAAACATGTGAGAAATCTCTCGTGTCTGAGCCTCACCCTCTCTGAAGGAGCCTCCGGAGCTCCAGTTTGGGGTCCCTCCCTTCTTCCGGGGGCTGGTGTTGGAGCGCCTCAGCTTCCCACTGTCCCGCCCCTTCCTCCCTCCTCCTCTTCCTCCTCCTTCTCCTTTATAGGAGCTGATGGCCGACAGAGGGAAGGTCCCGCCCCTAAACTCCAGCAGGTACCTGTCAATCTCTGCAGCAGATTTAGGGGATACACAATATAGAGATGTTTTTTATTTCATTCTTTCTTTGTATTTTTCATTAGGTGCTTCCCAGCCGGCATAAGGAGTGTCCAGGGTCTACGCAGGAATCCTGAAGTCAGATGTAAAACCTTTTAAGACCTTCTTTAAGACCCTTTCCATACATTTTAAGACCTCATCGCCACTTCGAGTTCTAACCGGTTACCTTGGCGACACACTTCACCTCACATTGACTATATACAGTATTGATTGTCCTTCCTCCTTATCTTCCAACCATTTGGACGCAGACTTGCATTCCCCCATAACGATGTTGCTTAGCAACCGGCGTAAACGGACCTTCGCGCTATCAAGCAGTGCGTGTGCGACGTCCTGTTCAGATGACGTCAAACCCAACGGGATGCCATCAATAAACTACACAGAATCACACGACACACCTACGCCATGACTACATTCAGGCAGACTGTAGAACACAACCTCTCTGGACCATTTATATACTTACTGAAAACAAGCTACAAAATGTAATACCTTGGAAAATGCCGTTTAATATTTTTTAATAGCCTTCATCGTCGCTAAATTGATTTATCAACTTTTAATACTTTTTAAGACCCCGCGGACCCCCTGAGTGTCCTTGGCTGTTGGTACTTAAAGCACACTTTGATGCTATTACTTTTGGATTTTTACTTAGTTAGATGTGGAATTCGGGACATTTACAAGTAAAAAAGTACAAGTAGTAAGTAGTGGTTTTAATACTCTGTCTGCAGCTACATGACTTGCATTTTGAAGTTGGGACTTTAAAAGACTAGAAAAGGAATGTCATAGTAAGTAGCTAAACAAGACTCCTAAGAGTCAGAAAGAAAATCATAACATATGTACAGCCTGCTGTAGATGAGAGGAACACACGCGCACTTCCGGGCAAAAATGATGGCCCCGCCCACTTTTTGGGGAAAACAACGCTGTCATTTGAACGGCAGTCAATACCAATTCTGAAGTTTTTGCCAATCCGGTCAGACATGTAAGAAAACCGTGGATTGTCTGATCTTCAAAGAGCCCGATCACGACGACCAGACAGGCAAACAATTACATGAAATCATTGGAAATCGACGATCGGACTCAATATGTGGTTACATTAAAATCAGTAGGCGATCGATCTCCACAGATGAGAGTAAAATCTACTGTCACTTTACGGCCCCGCCCACTTTTGGGAGAAACCAACGCTGTCATCTGAACGGCGATCGAGCCTGAAGCCACAGAGCTCTTCGGTTACTTCCTTTCTTCTGAGAGGAAGTTCAGAAACACGGAACTCTGGATCTGTTTTAATGTTTGAGGAGCAATAAACGACCCAGCAGCTTTTTGGCGTGATACAACTATTATGTTCCGCCTCGCTCATGAGAGTAACAGCCGGAGAAATTACAGCCTCGCCTACTGATTTTAATGTAACCACATATCGAGCCCGATCGTTGATTTCCAATGATTTCATGTATGTTTGCCGACTGGCCGTCGTGACCGGCCTCTGAAGATCAGACAGTCCACGGTAACTTCAGAATTTGTATTCTGAAGTGGGCGGAGCCGTACTTTTTGCCAGGAAGTGACGTATGTGTTACTCTGATCTATAAAAAAATCTAAAAACCTGTATGTCAAAAGTAAAAAAAATAAAAGTTTGTACGGAAATATATAAAAAAAAGCACTGAATGCCCGAAAAAATGTAGTCTGTCATCAAAATAAAATCACAACAAGTGTATTATGTAAACAATCTGAGTATTTGTACACAGAAGTATGAATACTTTTCTCTGCCTGAAGCAGCTGTTGTAATATTTTCAGGTCTTTTATGTGTAACAGAGTATTTGTACACAGTAGTATAAATACTTTTCTCCGCCTGAAGCAGCTGTTGCAATATTTTCAGGTCTTTTATGTGTAACAGAGTATTTGTACACAGTAGGATAAATACTTTTCTCCGCCTGAAGCAGCTGTTGTAATATTTTCAGGTCTTTTATGTGTAACAGAGTATTTGTACACAGTAGTATAAATACTTTTCTCCGCCTGAAGCAGCTGTTGCAATATTTTCAGGTCTTTTATGTGTAACAGAGTATTTGTACACAGTAGTATAAATACTTTTCTCCGCCTGCAGCTGCACTTTGAATGAAGGACTTCTTCGTGTACCTGAGTATTTGTACACTGTAGTATAAGTACTTGTTCTCACCGTGTCTGGGCAGAGGGCAGCCCTGCAGCACGGCCTTGTTGACGAGGATGCTGAGAGCCGCCTTCACCACGGCCTGTTGCCCGGCGCTGAGACAAGTGTTGCTAAGAGACGGTCTCTGCGACGACGTTGAGGATGTAGAGGTGGTTGTCGAGGAGCGTCTGGCCGTTACCCGGGCGATAACAGCTTCCTCCACGCGGGGGACGACCACGGCGTTCCAGAGCCGGGACAGCCACCTGAACAGATATATATATATAAACGTCATTAAAAAGGTCACAAAAAAGTTTAAGTATAGTTTATAAATAATGTGGAAATATATATAAAATGCACAAAAATAAATGGATATAATCGTATCATTTTTTTGTATTTAAATAGTTTGTATGTCAACGTAAGAATAGCAGTTATTCATTTTATTAGTCATAATATAGTATGTTAAAAATGTCATAGTGTGTTTAAAAAAGAAAATAAATGTACACTATGCAATAAACTATGTAAGAAAATAAGATGTCATAGTTTGTATAAAAGATGTCGTTAATATGTCATATGTCAAAATATAAAGATAATTAAAATGTCGAATTTGCAATAATGTAAAGTTTAATTTGCCGCAAAAAAATCATCAAGAAGTCATGGTAAACACATTGAGAAAGATTACGCCAAAAAATACTTGAAAACATTTGAATTATGCCACAAAAAAACATTTACTACGTTAGTTTGTGATTGAGAAAACTCTTAACATGTCTCTGGATCTTACAATAAACCAAAATATCTTAAAGTATGAACTGGAAGCCACGTATAAGAACTTTAAGAAGTTCCATCTGTGCTGATGTGTGTTACAGGGTGCATCAGAAACTCACCTGATGACGCCATGTGTGTTGCCGGGCAGAACAGGACAGGACAGGAAGAGCTGGGGACCAATCAGAGCCTCGGGGGTCCCGAGACGAGACAGACAGGCGTTCAGCTGCTGCCACACGTCCCTCACCCACAACACAGAGCTCTGAAGGGGGGAGGAGGTGGAGGGGAGACAGGACCCCGTCTATAGGGGGGAGGAGAGGTTTTTAAAATCCCTTTTATTAAACTATTGCACTTTCAGCATGCCATTTTGACCTCATCACTTGAGACAGAAAACGAGGAGAGAGGAGAGAGGAGAGAGGAGAGGAGAGAGGATGTATCTGTTCTGCTGATAAAACTAAACTAAACTCCTGTCACTGTTTCCTAACAATGAAAACTCAACAGCAGGGAACATCTGTCCTCTGCATCTGGACCCCCCCCCCCCCCTCACCTTGTGGATCAGCTTCCTGCGGAGGTGTCTTCCCAGCATGCCTTGCAGCGGCTCCTGGTCCCAGCGCAGCGTCACCCAGCGGAAATGCTGCTGCAGCCTCAGCTCGGGGCCCTGGAGGCGGGGCCTCGACAGCGTGCCAATCAGGAAGCTGCTCTCAGAGAAGTGGTGCGGACCTGAGGGAGGGGGGATATTACCACCTGGTCATTATCCATGTTTTACTAGAGTCTTCCATTGTGAGTTGATCAGCATACCTTCCTGACTCTCTGGTTTTATAAGATGACATTTAGATGCAATATAACCGGAAGTCACATCCGTTAGAGAAGGACGTTTATACCGTCAACAAACCGTCAACATACCATAATGTGCAGGTGCAAGTACGAGTGAAAGGATACCTGCAGTCGATTAACTGTATTCATGTGTATATTAGATATTAGCAGCAGTAGTAACTGTATTCATGTGTATATTAGATATTAGCAGCAGTAGTAACTGTATTAATGTGTATATTAGATATTAGCAGCAGTAGTAACTGTAGTAATGTGTATATTAGATATTAGCAGCAGTAGTAACCGTAGTAATGTGTATATTAGATATTAGCAGCAGTAGTAACTGTATTAATGTTATATTAGATATTAGCAGCAGTAGTAACTGTAGTAATGTGTATATTAGATATTAGCAGCAGTAGTAAACTGTAGTAATGTGTATATGTGATATTAGCAGCAGTAGTAACTGTATTAATGTGTATATTAGATATTAGCAGCAGTAGTAACTGTAGTAATGTGTATATTAGATATTAGCAGCAGTAGTAACTGTAGTAATGTGTATATTAGATATTAGCAGCAGTAGTAACTGTAGTAATGTGTATATTAGATATTAGCAGCAGTAGTAACTGTAGTAATGTGTATATTAGATATTAGCACAGTAGTAACTGTAGTAATGTGTATATGTGATATTAGCAGCAGTAGTAACTGTAGTAATGTGTATATGTGATATTAGCAGCAGTAGTAACTGTAGTAATGTGTATATTAGATATTAGCAGCAGTAGTAACTGTAGTAATGTGTATATTAGATATTAGCAGCAGCAGTAACTGTATTAATGTGTATATTAGATATTAGCAGCAGTAGTAACTGTAGTAATGTGTATATTAGATATTAGCAGCAGTAGTAACTGTAGTAATGTGTATATTAGATATTAGCAGCAGTAGTAACTGTAGTAATGTGTATATGTGATATTAGCAGCAGTAGTAACTGTATTAATGTGTATATTAGATATTAGCAGCAGTAGTAACTGTAGTAATGTGTATATGTGATATTAGCAGCAGTAGTAACTGTATTAATGTGTATATTAGATATTAGCAGCAGTAGTAACTGTAGTAATGTGTATATGTGATATTAGCAGCAGTAGTAACTGTAGTAATGTGTAGATTAGATATTAGCAGCAGCAGTAACTGTAGTAATGTGTATATTAGATATTAGCCAGCAGTAGTAACTGTATTCATGTGTATATTAGATATTAGCAGCAGTAGTAACTGTAGTAATGTGTATATTAGATATTAGCAGCAGTAGTAACCGTAGTAATGTGTATATTAGATATTAGCAGCAGTAGTAACTGTATTAATGTGTATATTAGATATTAGCAGCAGTAGTAACTGTAGTAATGTGTATATTTAGATATTAGCAGCAGTAGTAACCGTAGTAATGTGTATATTAGATATTAGCAGCAGTAGTAACTGTAGTTAATGTGTATATTAGATATTAGCAGCAGTAGTAAACTGTAGTAATGTGTATATTAGATATTAGCAGCAGTAGTAACTGTAGTAATGTGTATATTAGATATTAGCAGCAGTAGAACTGTAGTAATGTGTATATTAGATATTAGCAGCAGTAGTAACTGTAGTATGTGTATATTAGATATTAGCAGCAGCAGTAACCGTAGTAATCGTGTATATTAGATATTAGCAGCAGCAGTAACCGTAGTACTGTGTATATTAGATATTAGCAGCAGTAGTAACTGTAGAATGTGTTATATTAGATATTAGCAGCAGTATAACTGTATTAATGTGTATATTAGATATAGCAGCAGTAGTAACTGTAGTAATGTGTATATTAGATATTAGCAGCAGTAGTAACTGTTAATGTGTATTAGATATTAGCAGCAGTAGTAACTGTAATGTGTATTAGATATTAGCAGCAGTAGTAACTGTAGTAATGTGTATATGTGATATTAGCAGCAGTAGTAACTGTATTAATGTGTATATTAGATATTAGCAGCAGTAGTAACTGTAGTAATGTGTATATTAGATATTAGCAGTAGTAGTAACTGTAGTAATGTGTATATTAGATATTAGCAGCAGTAGTAACTGTAGTAATGTGTATATAGATATTAGCAGCAGTAGTAACTGTAGTAATGTGTATATTAGATATTAGCAGCAGTAGTAACTGTAGTAATGTGTATATTAGATATTAGCAGCAGTAGTAACTGTAGTATGTGTGTATATTAGATATTAGCAGCAGTAGTAACTGTAGTAATGTGTATATTAGATATTAGCAGCAGTAGTAACCGTAGTAATGTGTATATTAGATATTAGCAGCAGTAGTAACCGTATTAATGTGTATATTAGATATTAGCAGCAGTAGTAACTGTAGTAATGTGTATATTAGATATTAGCAGCAGTAGTAACCGTAGTAATGTGTATATTAGATATTAGCAGCAGTAGTAACTGTATTAATGTGTATATTATATATTAGCAGCAGTAGTAACTGTAGTAATGTGTATATTAGATTAGCAGTAGTAACTGTAGTAATGTGTATATTAGATATTAGCAGCAGTAGTAACTGTATTAATGTGTATATTAGATATTAGCATAGTAGTAACCGTAGTAATGTGTATATTAGATATTAGCAGCAGTAGTAACTGTAGTAATGTGTATATTAGATATTAGCAGTAGTAACTGTAGTAAGTGTATATTAGATATTAGCAGCAGCAGTAACCGTGTATGTGTATATTAGATATTAGCAGCAGCAGTAACCGTAGTAATGTGTATATTAGATATTAGCAGCAGTAGTAACTGTAGTAATGTGTATATTAGATATTAGCAGCAGTAGAACTGTATTAATGTGTATATTAGATATTAGCAGCAGTAGTAACTGTAGTAATGTGTATATTAGATATTAGCAGCAGTAGTAACTGTAGTAATGTGTATATGTGATATTAGCAGCAGTAGTAACTGTATTAATGTGTATATTAGATATTAGCAGCAGTAGTAACTGTAGTAAATGTGTATATTAGATATTAGCAGTAGTAGTAACTGTAGTAATGTGTATATTAGATATTAGCAGCAGTAGTAACTGTAGTAATGTGTATATTAGATATTAGCAGCAGTAGTAACTGTAGTAATGTGTATATTATAGATATTAGCAGCAGTAGTAACTGTAGTAATTGTATATTAGATATTAGCAGCAGTAGTAACTGTATAATGTGTATATTAGATATTAGCAGCAGTAGTAACTGTAGTAATGTGTATATTAGATATTAGCAGCAGTAGTAACCGTAGTAATGTGTATATTAGATATTAGCAGCAGTAGTAACCGTATTAATGGTGTATATTAGATATTAGCAGCAGTAGTAGTAACTGTAGTAATGTGTATATTAGATATTAGCAGCAGTAGTAACCGTAGTAATGTGTAATGTATTAGATATTAGCAGCAGTAGTAACTGTATAATGTGTATATTATATATTAGCAGCAGTAGTAACTGTAGTAATGTGTATATTAGATATTAGCAGTAGTAGTAACTGTAGTAATGTGTATATTAGATATTAGCAGCAGTAGTAACTGTATTAATGTGTATATTAGATATTAGCAATAGTAGTAACCGTAGTAATGTGTATATTAGATATTAGCAGCAGTAGTAACTGTATATAATGTGTATATTAGATATTAGCAGCAGTAGTAACTGTAGTAATGTGTATATTAGATATTAGCAGCAGTAACTGTAGTAATGTGTATATAAGATATTAGCAGCAGTAGTAATGTGTATATTAGATATTAGCAGCAGTAGTAACCGTAGTAATGTGTAGATGTGATATTAGCAGCAGTAGTAACTGTAGTAATGTGTATATTAGATATTAGCAGCAGTAACTGTAGTAATGTGTATATTAGATATTAGCAGCAGTAGTAACTGTAGTAATGTGTATATTAGATATTAGCAGCAGTAGTAACCGTAGTAATGTGTATATGTGATATTAGCAGCAGTAGTAACTGTAGTAATGTGTATATTAGATATTAGCAGCAGTAGTAACCGTAGTAATGTGTATATTAGATATTAGCAGCAGTAGTAACTGTATTAATGTGTATATTAGATATTAGCAGCAGTAGTACCATAGTAATGTGTATATTAGATATTAGCAGCAGTAGTAACCGTAGTAATGTGTATATTAGATATTAGCAGCAGTAGTAACTGTAGTAATGTGTATATTAGATATTAGCAGCAGTAGTAACTGTAGTAATGTGTATATGTGATATTAGCAGCAGCAGTAACTGTAGTAATGTGTATATTAGATTTAGCAGCAGTAGTAACTGTAGTAATGTGTATTGTGATATTAGCAGCAGTAGTAACTGTAGTAATGTGTATATTATATATTAGCAGCGTGAAGTAGTAACTGTAGTAATGTGTATATGTGGATATTAGCAGCAGTAGTAACTGTAGTAAGTGTATTTGTGATATTAGCAGCAGTAGTAACTGTAAGTAATGTGTATATATATATAGCAGCAGTGTAGTAGTAACTGTAGTAATGTTGTATATTAAGATATTAGCAGCAGTAGTAACCGTAGTATGTGTATACTAGATATTAATAGCAGGCAGTAGTAACTGTATTAATTGTGTATATTAGATATAGCAGCAGTAGTAACCGTAGTAATGTGTATATGTGATATTAGCAGCGGTAGTAACTGTAGTAATGTGTATATTAGATATTAGCAGCAAGTAGTAACCGTAGTAATGTGTATATTATATATTAGCAGCAGTAGTAACCGTAGAATGTGTATATTAGATATTAGCAGCAGTAGTAACCGTAGTAATGTGTATATTAGATATTAGCAGCAGTAGTAACTGTATTAATGTGTATATTAGATATTAGCAGCAGTAGTAACCGTAGTAATGTGTATATTATATATTAGCAGCAGTAGTAACTGTATTAATGTGTATATTAGATATTAGCAGCAGTAGTAACCGTAGTAATGTGTATATGTGATATTAGCAGCGGTAGTAACCGTAGTAATGTGTATATGTGATATTAGCAGCAGTAGTAACCGTAGTAATGTGTATATGTGATATATGATGTACCTGTATTAATCTGTGTACTCTATATTAGTAGTAGTACCTGTACTCAGATGGAGCGGAGCCCCAGACCCCCGGCTGTCCAGGCTGAGGCAGAGATCTCCCATCAGGCCGCTGAGAGACGAGGCTCTCTCCAGACCCTCGAGCAGCACCAACACACAGCGAGAGCCGGACCCCCCCGCGGGCACCAGGAAACCTGCAGAGGAGGAGAGGACGTGTTCTGATGGTTCTGATCCATGAGACGAGTACGTCATACTTTACATGTTCTTTGACGTTTTCAGTGACTTTGAGACTGATTAGTAAACTCATATGTATGTGTGTGTGTGTGTGTGTGTGTGTGTGTGTGTGTGTGTGTGTGTGTGTGTGGTGTTTGGTGAGTGTGGGTGTGTGTGAGTGGTGTGTGTGTGTGTGTGGTGTGTGTGAGTGTGTGTGGGAGTTTGCGAGTGTGTGTGTGTGTGTGTGTGTGTGTGTGTGAGTATGTGTGTGTCAGTGTGAGTCTGATGCAAGTGTGTGTGTGTGTGTGTGTGTGTAAGTTTGAGTGTGAGTGAGTGTGCGCGTGTGAGTTTGTGTCTGAGTGTAAGGGTGCGTGTGTGTGTGTGTCTGTCTGTGTGTGTGTGTAAGTGTGTGTGTGTGTGAGTGGTTGTGTGTGCGTGCGTGTGTGTGTGTGTGTTTACCACAGCTGATGAAGGTCTCCAGCAGCTGCTCTTTGGTCAGACTCTCGTCGACCTCCACCCTCACCACGTCACAGCCGAGCCCCCCCACATCCTGCTTTGACTGGAGGAGAGAGAGAGAGAAGAGAGAGAGAGAGAGAGAGAGAGAGAGAGAGAGAGAGAGAGAGAGAGAGAGAGAGAGAGAGAGAGAGAGAGAGGAGGAAGAGAGGTGAGACGGGAGCACGTTGTCATGGAAACAAAGGAGGTCTACTACTACTACTACTACAGTTGTGCAGCGGGAGGAGAATGTGAATGAGAGGAAGCTGCTAGATCTCAATTATACGTTATTAATAGAACATTCATACTAATTAATAAATTAAAAGTCCCTCAGCTGGCTTCTTTGTACTAACTACATGCTATTCCTATAACAGATCTGCTCCCTTCTCTTACCGACTTCATACTGTTTAAAAACCCATTGTTAGATTATTATATCAATGAAACAAAAGACAGCTAATCCCCGAGTGGTGAGTGACGGCCACAATACCAGATCGTAACTTTGATTTATTTAGAATCAAATCAATGGGAGGAAATATAAATTGTATGAACAGTGTTTAGATCTTGTGAGTTATCCCCACCTGGAGATGCACCGAAGCAGAATGGATTTTCCTCCGCTTATGCTAAGTATGAAAGTATTCATGATAATCAAAACAAATACTGACATGCAAATAATGTTGTGTGCAAGGCCTGACATTTCTATTGTAGAATTTATTTAAATGTACACATGCGTAGATGTATAGTATCCCTGTCAAATAAATAAAGACACTACTTTTGATTAATTCAATCCACTTATGGGAGCTGGTGAGGAAGAATTTGCCCTGTATTTTATGATGTCTTAAAGGTCACCTATCGTGCTATCTTTAGGCAATAGCACAGGTCTCTCAGATATATACAAATATATAGAAAACATGTCTAGGAAGTGTTTTGCTCAAAATACCAAACAGATCATTCTAGCCATGCCTCAAATCCCTCTGTTTCACTTCCTGTTTCAAAAGTGCTGATTGGGGTATAAAGCTTTAAAAAGGAGGGGTCTGAGCTCATGCGGGACCCGGCAGCTACCGTCTAAACTAAATGCTGCCGTGATGAAACTCCATATCATGGATTATCAAGGATCTGAAACAGTCTGGAGCTCAAAGGCTTTCTCTCTTGCCGGTTACACCACAAGGTGAGTTCCTTTCTACTTCCTGCTTCTTCACACACATGCTCTCCAGCACAGGTTAGCTCTGAGTGTTAGCGATGCTAATATAAACACCGACCATATTACGTCCAAAACAGTCGGGCATTGTTTCTGATAGCAACTTTCTGATTGGGCCGTGGGTCCACATTTCAGATATTACGTCATATCGGACGCAAATCTGGATCAGCTCCGTTGTAGCCCGTTTTAGAGATTTGGGTACGGAGGAAAAGAGAGAGGGTTTTATTGGTAGCTATTAAAATGTCCATGTTGATGTTTGTTGATTTGCATTTGAGATGGATATTTATCTTATGTATGTAATTCTCCGTCATTAAAGGCTTTATAGCTTCCTGGATGAGTGTTTAGTGAACGCACCTTGATGCAGCGAGCCACCAGGTTGGCGATGAACTCCAGACAGCTGCCCTCCAGCCCGTGGAAGATCAGGTTCCCATACTGCTCCACCTGAGAGAGGACAGGGGGGGTTAGCGGACCCAGAACTAGTCTTGCACTATGTTACCTGTTTTATTTGTTCTATGTCCGATACAGTGGCGGTTCTACAACATTTGACATGGGGGGGCAAAGGGGGGGCAAGAGGTCATGCCAGGGTGGCACGGGAGGACGGACCGTACGTGATATTTTATAATGCATCACCTATTTATTGTTAAATCATGCCCTAACACAAGTGTTCTTAATGCACAAGAGAAACAAGGTGTTCAGACACACACACTCACATATAGTATAAAACAGCAGAACGTACTCATGATACCCTAGAATTCTGTTTACTGCAAGTACAGTAAAAGTACTTAGTAATAATTAAGTACACAAATGACTAAAGGTGACACATTTCAACATGTGTCCGTACTGAGAGCTGCCAGATTGAGCTGCGGTGATGGAATATGTGAGGAGAATGAGAACATGCCATGTGGTCCAGCTGGAGTCTCCTCACCCCCTGCTCCCCGCCTCTGGCCCTCTTTCTGACACTTACTCACATACATGTCTTCTTCGTCACTAATGTCTTCATCTCCTCCTCTTCCTCCTGCTCCCCTCTCTTCATCTCTCTTCTCCTCTTTCTCTTCGTCCTGATCTCTTCTCAGATATGTCTTTGTGTTGTTGTTGAATCACTCCAGCTACTCTGGCCTGCAAGAGTCCACTTGTGAAAAGCACTGGTACAAATGCTTGTATAACTTTACACGTTAGGGCCATGTAGCTGATAAGTAGATATAATAAATATGAAATCAGAAAGTATTTATCAGCGCACACGGGCAGCTGCGTTTAGATCCAGTTTGACGGTAAGGGATGTATCCTGGTTTCATATTTCAGCCTCATTGCTGTGATGTGTAATTTACGTGGATTTAATAGTACCACATTATCTCTTATATATATATATATATATATATATATATGTTGCTCTGTTGGAGGCGCCTGTGACTCACGTTTTTCATTGCCATATCTACACTGATGTGCTCATGACAATAAAGCCTTGAAACTTGAAACTGACGGACAAAAGTGTTGAGACTTGCAACAATAATAAGCTCCGCCTTGACCCGTGGTCCAGAGTCACATGGTACGTTTACTCCGTCACTGGACTCTGTGTCTTAGAGGTACGTCAGTATTTCTATTACCTTTCACTTTATCTTTCACGGTCAACTTGTGAGATGTTAATATTGAATTTTTGATCATTTTCTACAGTTTTTTTTATTTTTCACACTGTGTGCAAAGCCTTGTTTTAACATGCTGCTGTAACGGAAAACAATCCACATTTAGGATCAATAAAGTACATCTGATCACATTATACTTAGGAAGGTACCATGTTGTTATCAAGGGGAAGTCAAAAACAATAATGTCATTATAATAATTGTTATTATTATAATGATATATTATGGTACTTGTTGATGAATTAGCCGAACCATAAACATAATACAAATTATAAATGCCAGCTTTAGAAATATAACTTCTTGCTAACGTTTCTCCCATAGATCCATAATCTGTTTTGACATTTTATTGACTTACAATCAAATGGTAAATTAAACATGGATTCATAAAAAACAAACAGTTGCAGCTTTAACTTCCTGAATGCTGCAGAGATGAACAAAGCTGTGAAACATATTTTACCGTCAGACTCGAGTCACAGTGGGTCAAAGCATCAGCTAACTGTCACACATACATTTACTGTACCTACAGACGCTGCTGCTGCTGACTGTTCTGTCAAGTGTGTTTTGTTAGTTTCCCACCAGGGGGCGCTGCAGCTGCTGCTTTAACCTCCTTCCTTTTATCTGTCCATCACTTCCTCTGCCTCTCAATTCTCCTGCTGCAGTCTTCCAGCTTCCTCCTTACGTTTTACTCATCTAATCCACGGATGTATAATAAAATCTAATCCCTCAATCCCTCGCGGTGTTTTCTGTGTGTGTGTGTGTGTGTGTGTGTGGTGTGTGTGTGCGCGCGCGCAACACGTTCTCACTCCCATCCCGTCACATATTGACGGACGGTCAGGGCCCCTCCTCGTCGCTATATTACGTACAGGGTACCCCTTGGAAGTCAGGCTTCTACGGGCAGGGCGTCCCATAGACCTTCATAGACCACGTGATCAACAACAATGGCCGACCTTCGTGTTATTCTCAAAATGCCTATTTTAAGGTTCATTTGGCTTTAAAATCCGTTTTGATGTCATTTTATGCGAGTAATGAGTTTTTATTTCTGATTATTTGTGCAGTACATGTACATGATGTTTAGTTTGCTAGTTATGACGAAGATTACTTCATGAATGTGTACACATTCATGGTTGCTAAGGTGGTTGCTATGGACGCTGCAACAGCTCCCAGACCACGTGATCAACAACAATGGCCGACCTTCGTGTTATTCTCGGTGGAAAATGCCTATTTTAAGGTTCATTTGGCCATTAAAATGCGTTTTGATGTCATTGTATGCGAGTAATGAGTTTTTATTTCTGATTATTTGTGCAGTACATGTACATGATGTTTAGTTTGCTAGTTATGACGAAGATTACTTCATGAATGCTAACGTTTTTTTGGTGGAAATGTGTTTTTTCACAGCAGAGTCACCCTCTGTACTTGGACTTATTGGGAGAATCTAAAGGCAAGAACATCCCAAATATTCATTTAGGTCTTTATTTCAGACCTTTAGTGTTGCCGTCTGTGAGGAAAATGCATGGGGCTCAGAGCCTCAGGATACTGAAATCTGTATTTTTTTAAATCTTTTTTTCCTTCTAATTCGTTATTCTTTTCAAAATAACACACTGTTATTTACTCACCAATAACACACAATTATCCTTGCTTTTATTTATTGGTTTAATTCCATAATCTCAGCCTTTTTTGGCGTCCGTCAGGAACTGAATTTCAAAATAAAAATAACCGGAAACAGACGTAGGCCTATAAGGGACATTTCGAGCATCATTGCGATTGTCAACATTTCTGAGTTTAGGATGGCCGAAGACACTACACTACCCATAATCCCCAGCTATCGTTTAGGACTACAGTTCCCGTAAGGTTACGCAGATCGTCAAACAGCTGTGTGAAATGGAACGAAACCACGCCAGACTATCCAAAACTGGAATTGAACGCCCCCCAGAACTACACACTACACACTACACTATTGTGTTTCGCAAAATGTTCTATGGGACGTCTCTACTGAACGTTTTCGTTTTTCCCACAATTAGAAGTTGCCAGTATTAAACACATTGGGGAGGGGCCCTGACCGTCCGTCAATATGTGACGGGATGGGAGTGAGAACGTGTGTGTGTGTGTGTGTGTGTGTGTGTGTGTGTGTGTGTGTGTACCAGGCGGACGTAGTTGTGCAGCAGCGGCAGAGGGAAGAGGCTTTCCAGAGCCGACTCGTGGAGACACGACTCAGACAGACCTGTCGGAAACACACAGGCGGGAAACTCACACCACCATTCCTCAAATCCTCTCCGATCAGAAGCAGAGTCACTTCACGGCTGAGAGCCCTTCAGATTAACCTCAAACTAAAACGCTACAGGTTCAACGCTCAAAACATTCAACAGCTGTAACGAATAATCTGCTGATTGTTGAACATGCTGTTTGCAATATGGACGCTCCTGCTTTCTCTCCTTTTTGTATCACGTTCAGCGTTGGGCTTTCCATGATAAAACAAGACATTAAACGCCTCTCTAGATTAAGATGTCAATACATTGTATACAAATCATCGTATTCACAGGTTCAATGCCCTGAATGCAACATATAATAACCAACTATTTATAAATGGATTGATTGTAGAACCAATTTTTAGGCAATAAATGCATTTTTCAACCTCTCAGAAACGGACATGCCCTGCTTGTTCTCGGTTGTGTATCATATTAAACTGAATATCTTTGGTTTTTACGTGACTAAACAAGACATTTTAAGACAGCACTTAAGCCTACAGGTGTGAAGCTGCAATACACCAAAGCCAACTGATAATAATCAATAATTTAGGGGTAATATAAGAAATATTTCATCCAAAAATCGCAGCCTCACAAATATGGACGTTTCCTGTTTCCCCTCTGTTTTATATCATATTATAATGAATAACTTTTGTTGTTGATAAAACAAGACATTAAAGGTGGGGTAGGTAAGAATGGAGAAACCAGCTCGAGTGCGCTAGAATTTTAAAGTACGCAGCCGAAAATAATCTTCCACTTCCTCACAGAGCCCTTTCTCCAACACACACGAACGCGCACATGACCAATGAGGGCACGAGATAAGCGTGTGCCCAGATGGAAGGCTGACAGGCAGGTAGGCCATCCAGTTACTTTAGCCGGGCCGGCTCAGATGATTGGTCGTGCTTTTTACAGCGCCACGGCTTCCACAGAGGACATGTTTTTAATGTATTTATTGTCAAAGCATTTCATATATTCATTGCTATCGGGATGTTAAGGGATGTTGTTTCTGAAGTGAATTACCTACCCCACCTTTAAATGCCTTACTTGATTAAGATGTCAATTAATTTGATATAAATCATTGTAGTATCCGTGTGGTTCGGCATCCTGAAGCTCATACTCCACAGGTTCAATGCCTTTAATGACTAACAGTAGTTTGTCGTTAACTGAAGAGAATGTGCCGTGCCAGTCCGCACTTTTATCATTCGATATGATGCAATCAATTACATTTAATTCAGACGTTGGCTGATAATTAATTAGCTATTCTTGGAAACTGGTTAATGTTCCTTTATGTGGTTTGACTCATCGCTGCCCACGCTACAAATGAATCCAAAGTGTTTTTTTAGTCTCCTCTCATCCTCCAGATAACATTTTAATCCTCTCTGATATTCGCTCTGGTTCTGGCTCGGTGCTGCACAATGAGTTTGGGTTGCCAGGTTGGTACCTTTGAGGCGGATGGTGACGCTCTGACTCAGGGGCTTCCTGACCAGATCCCAGGGGGAGAGAGGCAGCTCCTGATCTGGCAACCACGCTGTGTCTCCTGCAGGAGAACAGAAGGGAACGACAATCAAACAAACCTGTTGTACAATCATCAGGATCAATCAGGATCAATCCGGATCAATCAGGATCAGAAACACCTTTTATTATCCCGGGGGAAACAGGTAAGAAAGAGATAAAGGAAACAGATAAGAAGTAAACATATTTTGTTTTTGTTATTGTCAATTTGTAAATAATGTATATTTTCTACTTTTTTGTTTATTTCTAGTCTTTTGAATGTGTACTGTACGATGCCATGTCTTTTATGCTGCTGCAACACAAACATTTCCCACATTTGGATCAATAAAGTATTATCTTATCTTATATGCGATAAAGATATCAAATAAGATATATAAATATAAGTAATTAACTGTCCAATAAAAGAGCAAATCAAATAAAGTAATAAATATACATAGATATGGTAACAGCTTAGTGATGTCCCGCCCTTTAGCCTATCACGTTCAATGTGTTGGAGCGCTAGCCAATAGAGACGTGAGTGTTCCATAGTGATGTCATTATGTTCAGGAAGTAAACAAAGGAGTCCAATGGAGGCGTTTCAGTCAGGGGGTGTTTCTCAAAGTCGAGGAAGGCTGCTCTAACGTTCTTGTTGGAAAGTAAAAACGTTCAGTTCGGACTAGACTCGCTTTGTTCTTCATTCGTGTTGGAGCGCCAGCCAATAGAGACGTGAGTGTTGCGTAGTGATGTCATTATGTTCAGGAAGTAAGTCCAATGGAGGTGTTTCAGGCAGGGGGGAGTGTGTGGGAGAGGGATTTTAGCCTTTGCAGCCCATTTACATGCACTAAAACCTATAACACACTACAGGAAAGGGAAAACCCTAAAAAGCAGAATAGGGCCCGTTTAAAAAGAATGAATGTTCAGCGACTAACGAGGAGACAGCTCTGCAGTAAGCTCGGAAAGCTTTCAGGAGGTTTAATTCCCCGTGCTGACAGGCAGTAAAGCTTTTTGTAGAACTCCCCATTTGTTCTGACAACCAAACCATATAATAGCTTTACTGTTCTTTCATCCCGAGAGAAACCGTGGAGGCCAAAGCTGGAGGTGTCTCTCACTAATTGAACCTCCGACTTTATGACTCGGCTCACATTGAACTTCCATTTGTCAAAGAAATGACCCTGCTGCACTGTGGCTATTAAGTGCAGAGCAAACGCTAAGTCTGCAAATAATATTTAAATATTGGTTCGTCATCTCCTTATTTATCTGGATAATCAATTAGTCCTTTTGTCAATACTAAATATTAAATGGCCTTCATTAAATGTAAGAAGAAACACGCATTGGCTTCAGCTGATATTTAAATGCATTTATCTGAACTATCCCCCAAAGCCCCAACGGACTGGAATACTTTACCTGCTGCTATTAGATCTCTTGCATCGTTGGGTCCGTTTAAACATGCATTATCATCTCACTTTCAACTGGTCTGCACTTGATATTAACTGATATTGATATTGATGAAACTGATCTGCTTAATTGTACTTAACAGACTGTACGTGGTTTGTCATGTTTTGCTTTTTGTCTTTTTGTTTATGTATGTCTGTAAGTTGTTGCTATTGTCGGGACCCCCAATACATAAAATGTCTATATATAATACAATAGCAGAACATTGTCAAAAAGGACATATCCTGCTGATGTTCAGGTGTATATCAGTATGTAGTGTCTCTACTTTAAAGAGTCCTCTCCTGCTGATGTTCAGGTGTATATCAGTATGTAGTGTCTCTACTTTAAAGAGTCCTCTCCTGCTGATGTTCAGGTGTATATCAGTATGTAGTGTCTCTACTTTAAAGAGTCCTCTCCTGCTGATGTTCAGGTGTATATCAGTATGTAGCGTCTCTACTTTAAAGAGTCCTCTCCTGCTGATGTTCAGGTGTATATCAGTATGTAGTGTCTCTACTTTAAAGAGTCCTCTCCTGCTGATGTTCAGGTGTATCTCAGTATGTAGTGTCTCTACTTTAAAGAGTCCAGATAAAAGCATTGAGATAGAATCTCATTTGCAATGCTGACCTGGCCAAGAAGGCAGCAACGTTACACATGACACAAACATATAAAATACAGAGAACATAACTAAGAAAACAAAAGACAAAAAAGCAGTCGCTACATTGAGCACATTAGGACAGTAAGAAAGAGCAGCTGGTGGTAAGGACTTCAGACAACTTCAATCTAAAACAAGCTATTGAGACAAGTGCCCTCAGTTTGAGGCGTGATTGAAGGTCGTTCCAAGACCAAGGACCATAATAAAAAAAGACTGGAACCGTATCCAGGCTCTGGATCTGAGGTGGTAAGAGTCACAAACTGGACCAAATCTGGCACATATGTACAGTGGAAGCTTTCTTAAAATGGCTTTATACATTAATAAAAACCAGTGCTGCATCCTACGCATAGTAAGTGAGGACCATCCAGTTAGGCTATACAGTTTATATATAACGCAGTGCAGCATGGTAGAGTGGGTCAAGTCTGGCCAAAACAGTGGGACAGGCAAATCTATAAATGGTATCACCGTAGTCCAGCTGGGACAGGAATAATCCAGAGACCAACCTTTTACGGGATGAAGTTGAAAAACAACATTTAAGTCTGTAAAGGAAGCCAAGAGTGAATTTCAATTTCTTAGTTAGAACTTCCATGTGGTGTTTGAAGTTTAGATTACTGTCCAACCAGAAGCCTCTACATGTCTCCATGCTTTAATGTTCAGAAAGCTCTTTATTCTTCTCCTACTGCCTGTGCTGCAGCACCTCTTTTCACCCTCTTTCTGAAACCAGAGCCCTATCTGCTCTGATTGGTTAGCTGTTAGCTCTGTTGTGATTGGTCAGCTTGAGATTTTAGTCTTTATAGAAAAAAAATGATGAAACATGTTCTCCTTTTAGTGATAAATTAGAGACACAGAATATCAGGATAGAAAAATATATATGTCACATTTCAAGATATATATTGTGATAGTGCTCTGACCTAGTTTATTTATATCTAAAATCAAAAACACACAAGTGTTACATGCCTCGATTTTATTTAATCAGCGATTCATATTGATAAATATATTAGGTGTGTTCCATATTTGCATTTCCCTTTTTTAAATTATTTCACAAATTAACTCTTGACTGTTAGACATTTTGTTTTGCAATTGTTCCAATATCTGTTTTTGTAGAATGCAAATGTCTCTTCTGATGAACTCACTGAAACATCTGTTCCTTTGTGCCGCTGATATCTCGGTCAGGACATTCATGTAAACAAGATTAAAGAGGACGTTTGTTCGTGAAATAATTAATTCTGCTCTGAGCGACAAATTCACAGACTCCGAGATGTAGTTGAATTGTTGTTGTTCTGTCAAAAGGCTGCCACCAAACTACTGCAGTACACACACACACACACACACACACACACACACGCACACACACGCACGTTGAAGGGAGTGAGACACAGACACCAAACACTGTCTGCAGTTTGATCCCCGTCGACACGGAAGAGAAACATTTTCTCCTAAATTGGCGACGAAGCCCCCCCCCCATCTCATCCATTATGCATCTGTCTGCTGCGAGTGCTGTCTTTCATTATCATCCCCAAAACACACACACACACACACACACACACACACACACACACACACACACACACACACACACACACACACACACACACACACACACACACACACACACACACACACACACACACACACACACACACACACACACACACACACACACACACACACACACACACACACACACACACACTGAATTTCCTAAACAATGTCACAATCAATTCCTACATTAAAAGTCATGGTAGAAAAAAATACCAGAATTAATTGTATAGTATGTCAAAATATAAAAAATATTTTTGAATGTCATAGAGTGTTGAATTCAATTTGTTTTCATCCTGTAAAATGTCATAAGAGCACAGTATGCCAACACTATTTTAGCAAAGAAATGCCCTGTATTTTTAAAGAATGTCAGAAAATGATATAAGAATTGCTCAAATTCCAATTCCATGATTACAAATTGTGTTTTATGTCAAAAATGCCATGAAAAAAAAGTCCTAAATGCCGCAGTATAGTATATTAACACATTTAAACTGGCAAAACGCACAGTATGCCTTTAAGAATACAAAGTAAAAGATGCTATTATGATATTTTTCATGTCAACAAATATAAATCATAAAGCATGCAACACACAGACACAGACTCTCTCTCTCCAACATACACACACACACAACAACAATAGCAAACCAACACACATGTGAAACCCTATCGTTGAACCCGCCTCTTGTGTTTGAGGCCACGCACTGATGACATCTGATCCCCAGAAAACACAGACACACTCTGCACATGTTCCAACAACTGAATTATTCATCACCTCAAAACAAGAAGAAGAAGAAGAAGAGAAGAAGAAGAAGAAGAAGAAGAAGAAGAAGAAGAAGAAGAAGAAGAAGAAGAAGAAGAAGAAGACTGTATTGTAATATTGCTTTAATTGGAATTTCCCAATTTCGTATCAATAAAGTAGGGTTGTCCCGAATACCATTTTTCGGGCTCCGGATATCCGGTAGTCATCAGCAGCGAATATTCGGCCCGCGCGGGCGGGGGCGTAGTAATCAGCAGCGAACCGCTTCAACACGTGTATTTCGGTTTATTCACGGCATTCATTTTGTTATTCTACAGTATTGTTGTTTTATAGTTATTTGTTAATGTAACCCGATTTGTGTTCTTTGAAATCGAAAAGGATATCGCATTGAGTTTTTTACTTTCGTTGCAGTTGTATTATGTCTTAAGTGTAATTTGGCTTGGCTTCCTATTTCGTATGGACATGCTTTTATTTTGAAGGAGAGTTAGCGCTGTTGACAGGAAGTTGTTGTTGTTGCTATGGAAACAACGTGACGGAGATTCACGGAGAAAAGTAATATCTACATATAAAAGACGGAGAAAGTAAACGATAATGTTTATGGTTAAGTGTTAGCACCCCCCGAGGAGGCACAAGCTCTTACGTTGATATTGGAGATTTCAATAAAAAACGAAAAAGAAAAAAACGAATATCCGAATAACGAAATTGAAACCCGAATAGTACTCCAACGAACGAATATTCGGGTACAGCCCTACAATAAAGTATCCCACCCCTCGCTGTTTCCCGTGTTTTGTTATAACCGGGGTCAGATCCCTGGAGCACACGTCGGTCCAGGTTCATCTGTCCTTCCTGTATCTTCGAGAGGTGTTCATTTCTTACCAGAAGGTTATTCAATGAAGGATTTCCTCCACAATCAACATATAAATAAACAATTAAATCCTCACATGGTGGCCAAAAACTGTGATAAAGATCTAAATGTAAAAGTAAAGCATGCTGATAAGAAAGGGATAATATTAATTGCTGGTGATATTAAAAGAGGCATTTGACTTAAAAACCCACCTATGATGAAGGAGGCGATGCTGCTGGAGCTGAGGCCCAGCGGAGGGCGCTGCTCCTCCTCCCCGCAGACGGAGGAGAGGAAGGAGGTGAAGGAGGAGCTGAGGCTGGATCTCAGCTGGCTCCAGGGCGTGTCCCGGTGCACCGTCACCCGGCCCAGAACCAGAGGGTGGACCCCCTGCTGAGCCTCCTCCTCCAGAGCCTCCACCGGACACATGGAGCCCAGACCTCCTCCACCTGAACACTGGAGGAGCACCAGCACCCGGTACGAGTCTGCAGGACAGAGAACGCTCTTTAAAGGTCCTCTATCATACTGTTTTTCATCAATATATTACAGGTCTCAGATATATGCAGAACATGTCTCTGATTGGCTGAACCACCAAACAGATCTATAGGCGCATTCACACCGGAGTACTATTCCCGTTTAGTTCCGTTAGTACCCCTTATGTCGCGTTCACACCAAAAGAGTACTTAGTGCCGGGAGCTTTTACCCCCATTTGCAGTGCCTGCTGAGAGGTGGGACTCTCCTGGGGAGAAAAAAATACCAATTTCTGATTGGCTGGGCGGATTGCAAACCACGCCCCGTATAACTCTGAAAGGTTTTGTGAAGCCGCCATTGTATTTGCTGGCATTAGCATTAGCATTAGCATTAGCCCAGCGCACCAACGGAGAGAGAATAACTTATGGCAACACAAAAGAAAACATGGGAGCGGTGGAGATGAGGAGGTGTCGCCGTTCTGGCGATTTACTCGGAAGGCTTCAGTAGAAGCTGCTGGGAGTCCCAGCAGTTTCTACTGAAGCCTTCCCCAACTCCGGGGACTTCCGGCCGGGGACTTCGGGTGGCAGTATACGCCGTGAAGTGGTTTGCGGCCTGCCAGTAAACCCAAAGCAGAAGAAGAAGAAGTGACGTCAGCGGCTTCATTTGCCTAATCTTCCCTCAGGGAAAAGTACTCAGGTGTGAACGCGATTGGTACTTAGTGCCGGGGCACTATGTACGGCAAAGTACTTGGTGTGAAAGCGGCCATTGCAGCATTACCCATAATCCCCTCTGTTTCAGCCCTGTTTCCAAAGTGCTGATTCTCTGTCTGTTACTTTAGATGAAAACAAGGAGCCCCTCCCCACGCCCCTCTGAGAGACATTTGGTTACAAAGAACACAATGGTGCTCTAGGAGGAGATTCAGGTGATAAGAGGGGGGGGGGGGGGGTTACCTTGTTGCTGATTGGCTAATGGTTACACAAGACAACACACCGTTATGACATCATAAAGTGGCCAAAATCTGATCAGCTCATTTTCAGACAGGTTTTCAGACAGGGGACACATGTTGATGTAGAAGAGACATGAAGAAGAGGGGACACATGTTGATGTAGAAGAGACATGAAGAAGAAGGGACACATGTTGATGTAGAAGAGACATGAAGAAGAGGAGACACATGTTGATGTAGAAGAGACATGGAGAAGAGGGGACACATGTTGATGTAGAAGAGACATGAAGAAGAGGGGACACATGTTGATGTAGAAGAGACATGAAGAAGAGGGGACACATGTTGATGTAGAAGAGACATGAAGAAGAAGCGACACATGTTGATGTAGAAGAGACATGAAGAAGAGGGGACACATGTTGATGTAGAAGAGACATGAAGAAGAGGGGACACATGTTGATGTAGAAGAGACATGAAGAAGAAGGGACACATGTTGATGTAGAAGAGACATGGAGAACAGGGGACACATTTTGTGTTTCCACGACAGCAACAAGCGGAAACTCACGGAGGTTTTCCAGCAGGTCTTTGCAGTCATCAGTCGCCACGTCGTGAATAGTGCGATGGCATTTATCCCTCCTCTCGATGTCCTGCTCACCGTGGCTGCACAGCACCTCCAGACACTCCTACACACACACACACACACACACACACACACACACACACACACACACACACACACACACACACACACACACACACACACACACACACACACACACACACACACACACACACACACACACACACACACACACACACACACACACACACACACACACACACACACACACACACACACACACACACACACACACACACACACACACACACACACACACAGTCCGTATGAGGAAGTCCGTTCAGTCCTATTGTAACCACGGTGATCTGTGATGTGTTGGCCATCTTTTTGATCCGTTTATATTCTTTTCAGACGGGTATTTGCCTCCAAAAAGTTGCATTTTTCTAAACGTAGGCTGCAGATTTACAACCGACTGTATTTGCATTCAAATGCTAACGCCCTGTGGAGTTAGCTACTAAGCTAACAGGCCATTTATTTCATTTGAATTGCTTATGTCTTGTTACATTGAATAATTGGTTGAATTTCTTTCTAATAATAAATAAAACGAACTTTCTGTTCATCTTTGAGGAGAAGGATTTAAATGTATCGATGAAGCTACATTTCTTTTTGAGTTATGTATAGAGTTACGTGTCCATCCGTAACTCCACTGGTGGTCCGTGAGCGCCCCCTAGTGGTCCGTGAGTATATTGGTAAAATTTCACATTTGAAATAAATAAATACATTTAAGTTTTTCGCACTCTCGCGGGAATATCTCCGCAATGGAGCGAGCTTAACTTTCACTTTCGATTGCATGATATAGCCCAGGGCAACACCTTCATCACACATGTTGCCACTTGTTTGTACCATTTTCAGGCGATTTGTAAAAAACGATGTGTTTTTGGATATTTGTGGAGTTAGGTGGTCCTCGAGTGTTTTTTTATTGGTTAAGTGTCCTTGGTATGAAAAAGTTTGAGAAACACTGTGGTAGATGTCTTATATTCCCCCTGCTGTTTGGTAAGTACAGCGGCATGATCACACAGTGAATAAACAGGCTGAGAAACATTGCAGCTTCTCCCGGGTTATGACTAAACAAAGTTTCATGCATCTTTATCGTATATCTCGACGACTGCTCCCCACCTTGAGGCCGAGGGCAGCAGCCATGTGAGCGGCCGTCCATCCGTCGCTGTTGTCCCGGTTCAGCAGGGCTTCAGGTAGAGCGAGGGGGGGGTCAGAGGTCACAGCGGGGGGGTCGGAGGTCACAGAGGGGGGGTCACCCTGCGTCCGGTAGCACAGCAGTAGGCGCAGGGTGTCCACGTGTCCGGAGCGCACGGCGGCGTGGAGAGACGAGCAGCCGTCCTGCGCACAGAGAAGAAGAAGAAGAAGAATAATTGTATTTATAATAATATTGTGTACATTTTGCACATATTTTATTCCATTCTATTTCAATGTAAATTCTGCTATATTTTATTTTACTATATTTCTTATTATTTTTTAATGTTATTATAGTTTTCTTAAAATAGTTCTCTATCGGTGTTTCTGACAACTCAAGAAAGGTTGAGAAATGTTCAAAATGTTTGTTCTATGATATTTCAATATGTCTGTATTCTGGTATTTTAAGATTTAGTATTATATATTATTTTATTTTATTGTTCTTTACATTTTGTATGATATTTGAATATATATTTTAATTACATTTTGATATTATATATTTTTTCCGCTTGATTTCAAAATGTTTGTTCTATGATATTTTAATATTCATGTTTAGTGATATTTTTAGATATATATTACATTTTTATATTTTATTTTTTAATATTTCAATATGTTTGTATCCTCCTCCTCCTCTTCCTCTTCCTCCTCCGTGTTACATCTTTACGTTTGACCCGTCGTCGGCCATCTTTTCCTGCCTCTATAAATAATCGTGTGCAGAGGAGGTCAGATTTGCTGCAGAGACTCGGGGGGCCTAAATATAGGCTCTGCTCTCGTGCTTCCACGGCAACTAACAAGGCCCTCTGGTTACCATGGAGACCCGTACATTCATTAGCTTGCACCAGTCAGAGGAGAGAAGATTACTTTTATTCTTCTGTTTTTCCTTATATTTGCTCAGAGTGTAGTTTATAGAATTGGACTAAAACTGTAGAAATTATAAACAAATAATAGGAAGGAATGTGTGAATGTGTCGGGGGGGCAGTGACTCGTCAAATGGCACAATATACATTATATTTTAAATTGCAAAGCTACATATATGTGTCTTTATTCCAATTTGTTTAATGTATTTAATGTTACAAAATAAATCCGTAAATACTATGAAATCATCCGGGTAACATTTTTTGAAATAGCATCTGTAATAAGTAGAAGAAAGTGTGCCTAAGATACACTTCCTGGGTACTCTCAATTTAGAGGAAATTAGGTTTTGTGACAGTTAAAAACAATAAATAAAAAGATAATCTTATGTTATTTATTATCATCGTGGATTGAAAATAGCATTTCAAGGAATTTACAATTATCAGTTTTGAAAATGTTGACATTTTATATACTAAATAATGAACACAATCATTCTAATGTGAAAAATTATAGAATTTGGATGCAAACCCTGTCTCTAAAATTGATTAAAGGGGACCTATCATGCAAAATGCACTTTTTGATATATTTTATACATCAATATGTGTCCCCGGTGTGTCGGGGAACTCACGCAGCGTCAGGAAATAAAACCCTCTCTCTTTTCCTCCGTACCCAAATCTCTAAAAACGGGGAACAACGGAGCTGATCCAGATTTGCGTCCGATATGACGTAATATCTGAAATGTGGACCCACGGGCCAATCAGAAACGTTGCTATCAGAAACAATGCCCGACTGTTTTGGACGTAATATGGTCGGTGTTGACATTAGCATCGCTAACACTCAGAGCTAACCTGTACTGGAGAGCATGTGTGTGAAGAAGCAGGAAGTAGAAAGGAACTCACCTTGTGGTGTAACCGGCAAAAGAGAAAGCCTTTGAGCTCCAGACTGTTTCAGATCCTTGATAATCCATGATATGGCATTTCATCACGGCAGCATTTAGTTTAGACGGTAGCTGCCGGGTCCCGCATGAGCTCAGACCCCTCCCTTTTATTTATCAATTTTTTTTAATTCCCCAAATCAGCACTTTTGAAACAGGAAGTGAAACAGAGGGATATGAGGCATGGCTAGAATGGGCGATCTGTTTGGTATTTTGAGCAAAACTCTTCATAGACGTGTTTTTTATATATTTATATGCAAATCTTAAATAATACAAATATTAATTTAAATTGAGGTTCTAAAGTTTGACCTCTTTAAACTCACCTGGGACTATATTTACAAAAAGATGGCAAGCACAATTTGTGCCATATGTCAAAATATACATTTAATGTAGAAACAAAGATGGCATCACACTTTACAGCTGCCTTTAGTATCTAACTTGCTGTCGCGATGCTGTGTCTCATGTGTGGAAGCAGATCACCAATCAGCGTCTGAATGTGAACCACACAAATGTGTTTTCGTATCTGCAAATACATCAAATATAATGATATATAAACAAATATCATTTAGACAAATCTACCTCCTAACAATTTACATAAGTTAATTATTGAAGTTCAGGACGGCTTGAGACTCGCTGATGGAAACCCTTTCTCTAAAGTTGATTAAAATGAAATTAAAATATGCAACTCACGGCGGTGCAGAGCGAGCGCTCGGCCCCGGCGCTCAGCAGGACGCGCACACTCTCCAGACTTCCTGTTTCACACGCCAGGAAGAGGGAGGTCTGCCCCCCCGACGCCGACACATCCACAGCAGCTCCTGCAGACAGCAGCGTCTCCACACAGCTGGGGGGGGGGGGGGGGGGGGGGTAGAGACACAATATATCCATGTCTGTGTGACGATGTTTGATCTTCTTTAGAAGGGTCAGATATCTCAGAGGGAACGACCACACACACACACAGTTGATTTTGTAAACTGTAAATACTAAATAACACCAATAGAATCCTGATTGGTTGGTCGATGTTTTGTTAACCTGAATTTGGGCGGTTTTTGCACCAGACGTTGTAATATAGTTCATGTTGTACATAAGGATCATCCAGTGTGCTTAAGCTAAATTAAAACAATAGAGAATACAAAAAAAAAACGTGATTTAAAGGCCGGGGGTAGAAACATGTACATATACACATACTGTTGATGCTCACAGTATGTCCAATATACGTGTGTGTGTCTGATCTTTTTTAGAAGGGTATTCTTGATGAGCTTGCTGAATTTGTTTTAATGATATATTTGTACCTATATTTTGATTTGACCAAACTCAAAAGGCAACATCTCAAATCCAAGTGCTGTAACTGCAAATGTATGTTATTTGGCTGTAACCTCAAAAACCAGCACACACGCACGTGTGTGTGTGTGTGTGTGTGTGTGTGCCTTTTGGATATCCCCACTCTATAAATAACACCGTGATCAGATATTACACTGCACATTCCCCAGCTGGTGCTGGGCATCGTGTTTTTGGCACACACACACACACACACACACACACACACACACACACACACACACACACACACACACACACACACACACACACACACACACACACACACACACACACACACACACACACACACACACACACACACACACACACACACACACACACACACACACACACACACACACACACACACACACACACACACACACACACACACACACACACACACACACACACACACACACACACCTCACTCAGTTGACAGTCTCTCCTGCTGTAAGCTTCTTCCTTCACATCAGGACCAATACGTGTGATCAGAGCACACTGTGTGTGTAGTGTTCGCATTAACTGACATTAATCACTTCTAATGAAAGCTCCTCCAATCATCCAATCATCCAGCATAAACACGTGGCGACTACGATGTGATGTAAGTGTATCTTATTTAATGTCATCGTGAGTTGAAAGTTGTGTTTGAAGGAACTTATAATTAGCAGTTTTGACAATATTGACATTGTATATACTAAATAATTACAAAAATCATACAAAAGAATGAAAGGTTGTTGGATTGAAACCCCGTCTCTCAGCACTTTAGTGTTTGAAGCTTTGAGTGGTTGGAAACTGAAAAAGCACCAGATAAATGCACTTTAAGTAATAATGCTTAAATGAAGGTCGGGTTTGTTCAAGCTTCAAAGGGTTACGGGTTGGGTGAGCCTCAGGGTGTGTGTGTGTGTGTGTGTGTGTGTGTGTGTGAGCTCACCTGCTGTGTCCGTGGGCGGCGGCAAAGTGTAAAGGTGTGAATCCATGTTCATCCGAGACGTCAGCAGGCGATCCAGCCGACAGCAGCAGCTCCACACACTCTGACAGAGAAGACACAATACCCGTGTTACCGCCGTACACCAGGAGCCGGCTCAGGCAGGATCAACTAAATACAATAATCATATCCTATAATAGCATTAAAGCTACTCAAATACAGAGGACAGCACCACACACACACACAGTTGATTCTGTAGACTGTAAATCCTAAATAACACCAATAGAAACCTGATTGGTCGGTCGACTGTGTTTTGTTAACCTCAATTTGGGCGTTTATAGTTAATTTGAACAGCACGTTTTGTACATAAGGATCATCCAGTGTGCTTAACCTCAATTAAAACAATAAAAAGAAAAAGAAAAATTTAATTTAAAGGCCAAATTGTCCAAAATCAAATAGTTAATATGAATCACTTGGTAGAATACACCAGCATTATTTTGTCATGACTTTATTGTTTACATAGATAGCGACCGCCCTGCCACATTATTAACACTAGAACCGCTACGGGGTACATTTCACCCGCAGCTGTTTCTTGATTGTATGTCACTTTTTTTCAATAAAATATTCAAGTCTCCAGTCCGTGACTCTTCCTGAAAGTCTGTCGTGTAGCACCCTCTGTCGCTAAACACTGTCAATATGAAGTCAGATTGAAAAAATTGCCAAAATGTTTTCCATTGATACCGATCAGCGCCCGCGGGTAATATTTACCTTATAGGACATGCAGTGATTCTCGCGCTATTGATCTTGCGCGTAAAAATAAACATGACGTGTTGCTATAGCAACGCCTGTTGTTTACTGCGGTTCCTTGAACCAATAGAGAGATAGATATATAGAGGGATGGATGGATGGATGGATGGATAGATAGATGGATAGATAGATGGATAGATAGATGGATAGATGGATGGATAGATAGATGGATAGATGGATGGATAGATAGATGGATGGATAGATGGATAGATAGATGGATAGATGGATAGATGGATAGATAGATGGATAGATGGATGGATAGATAGATGAATGGATAGATGGATAGATGGATAGATGGATGGATAGATAGATGGATGGATAGATGGATAGATAGATGGATAGATGGATGGATAGATGGATAGATGGATGGATGGATAGATGGATGGATGGATAGATGGATAGATAGATAGATGGATGGATGGATAGATGGATGGATAGATGGATAGATGGATGGATGGATAGATGGATGGATAGATGGATAGATGGATGGATAGATAGATGGATGGATAGATGGATGGATAGATGGATAGATAGATAGATAGATGGATAGATGGATGGATAGATAGATGAATGGATAGATGGATAGATAGATGGATGGATAGATGGATGGATAGATGGATGGATAGATGGATGGATAGATGGATGGATAGATGGATGGATAGATGGATAGATAGATAGATGGATAGATGGATGGATAGATAGATGGATGGATGGATAGATGGATAGATGGATGGATAGATAGTTATAGATAGATCGAT
>JAMFTG010000569.1:110000-129039 GCA_023974075.1 Chaenocephalus aceratus
ACATGAAGAAGAGGGGACACATGTTGATGTAGAAGAGACATGAAGAAGAGGGGACACATGTTGATGTAGAAGAGACATGGAGAAGAGGGGACACATGTTGATGTAGAAGAGACATGAAGAAGAGGGGACACATGTTGATGTAGAGGAGACATGAAGAAGAGGGGACACATGTTGATGTAGAAGAGACATGAAGAAGAGGGGACACATGTTGATGTAGAAGAGACATGGAGAAGAGGGGACACATGTTGATGTAGAAGAGACATGAAGAAGAGGGGACACATGTTGATGTAGAAGAGACATGGAGAAGAGGGGACACATGTTGATGTAGAAGAGACATGAAGAAGAGGGGACACATGTTGATGTAGAAGAGACATGAAGAAGAGGGGACACATGTTGATGTAGAAGAGACATGGAGAAGAGGGGACACATGTTGATGTAGGAGAGACATGGAGAAGAGGGGACACATGTTGATGTAGAAGAGACACGAAGAAGAGGGGACACATGTTGATGTAGAAGAGACACGAAGAAGAGGGGACACATGTTGATGTAGAAGAGACATGAAGAAGAGGGGACACATGTTGATGTAGAAGAGACATGGAGAAGAGGGGACACATGTTGATGTAGAAGAGACATGAAGAAGAGGGGACACATGTTGATGTAGAAGAGACATGAAGAAGAGGGGACACATGTTGATGTAGAAGAGACATGAAGAAGAGGGGACACATGTTGATGTAGAAGAGACGTGAAGAAGAGGGGACACATGTTGATGTAGAAGAGACATGAAGAAGAGGGGACACGTGTTGATGTAGAAGAGACATGAACAAGAGGGGACACGTGTTGATGTAGAAGAGACATGAAGAAGAGGGGACACATGTTGATGTAGAAGAGACACGGAGAAGAGGGGACACATGTTGATGTAGAAGAGACACGGAGAAGAGGGGACACATGTTGATGTAGAAGAGACACGGAGAAGAGGGGACACATGTTGATGTAGAAGAGACACGAAGAAGAGGGGACACATGTTGATGTAGAAGAGACACGGAGAATAGGGGACACATGTTGATGTAGAAGAGACACGAAGAAGAGGGGACACATGTTGATGTAGAAGAGACATGAAGAAGAGGGGACACATGTTGATGTAGAAGAGACATGAAGAAGAGGAGACACATGTTGATGAGAAGAGACATGAAGAAGAGGGGACACATGTTGATGTAGAAGAGACATGAAGAAGAGGGGACACTTGATGTAGAAGAGACGTGAAGAAGAGGGGACACATGTTGATGTAGAAGAGACGTGAAGAAGAGGGGACACATGTTGATGTAGAAGAGACATGAAGAAGAGGGGACACATGTTGATGTAGAAGAGACATGAAGAAGAGGGGACACTTGATGTAGAAGAGACGTGAAGAAGAGGGGACACATGTTGATGTAGAAGAGACGTGAAGAAGAGGGGACACATGTTGATGTAGAAGAGACATGAAGAAGAGGGGACACATGTTGATGTAGAAGAGACATGGAGAAGAGGGGACACATGTTGATGTAGAAGAGACATGGAGAAGAGGGGACACATGTTGATGTAGAAGAGACATGAAGAAGAGGGGACACATGTTTGTGTATAAAAGACATGAAGAAGAGGATTTTGCAAAATAGGTGACCTTTAAACCTTTAAACCTCTAAAGAGAAGCACTAATACGTTTATTTCTGACTCACCTGTGTGTCCATTCTGAGCAGCAGCAAACAAGGCAGCGGTTTGGTAGTGGTTGTGGTGGAGGTCTTGGTCTGGATGATTGTTGTTCTCCGTGGTGTTGTCGTTGTTGGTAGTAGTGGTGGTGGTGGTGTTGGTAGTGGTGTTGGTGGTGATGGTGGTCGGGTCTGGTTGGTTAAGCAGCATTGACAATAAAGTGACATTTCCCTGGGAAGCAGCTTGGGGGAGGAGGGGGCGCCCGCCGTCCAGGGCAGCAGGGCCTCCGCCGCCGAGGGGGGGGACTACGGAGGGACACCAGCCTGCAGGGGGGGGGGAGGAGCAGGAGCAGCACAGGTTAAACTACCAGGAGGAGGAAGAGGAGGAAGAGGAAGCTACTAGAAGTACTGAGTGTGGGAGAGCAAAGGTGTAAGAAGGTGGGAGGGGGAGGAGAGCAAACTTCAGTTTCACACATATTACATTATGGTACAGTTTCACCCCACAGGCCATCAGACTGTTAAACATCCATAACATTCGTCTGTTTGCAATTTATATCAATATTCCAAGTACTTGTATACAGACTATTCTGCACTATTTCTATTATATTTTATTTACTTGCATTATTTAAGTGAGGTATGGGATTAGAGATAGTTTCCAGTGATGACAAGTTCATGTTTTGTAGCTAAACATTGTTCATTTCTTTGTGTTGTTTCTGTCTGTATGTAAAGCGTCTTTGAGCATTAGGAAAAGCGCTATAAAAATCAAATGTATTATTATTATTATTATTTAAAGTCTGCCACCTTTAATCCATTAATTGGAGGATTTTGATTTTAGTTTATTTCTATTTTTTTTTTTTATTTGCATTTGTTTAATGCTTTTTTTGGTGTGCTGAATTACTTATTTTTAAGAAACGTATGAACAACTCAGGTAAAAACTAAATTTGAAGAGGTGCTTGGCATGATTATTTGTGGAGAAAATCTACCAGAATATATAGTGTTGATCCCAAAGTCTCAAAGATAACAGATATGTCAGGCTGGATATGGGAGTTGTTTATAAAATGAGGCAGAAGATATAAATATTTCTATTTGATGATAACATGAAACTTGAAAATATGTTTATGAATATTGGGTCTGATCTCAAAGCCAGTGTAAACATCAAACAACTTTGATGAACAGCTGGAACAAGATGATAAAGAATACAATGCATAAGTATAGTATTTTCAGTCAGAACCATAAGGATATCTTAAAACAAAACTCAAGGGAGAAAAATATTTAAAAAAAATGAGCTAACAAGGCCAGCATGTTGGCTATTTAGCATTCAAGCTAATTGCTAATAAGGCTAGCTCATTCATTAGCTAAACTAACGAGCTAACTAACACTGAAGTTTCTTTTAGCAGGAAACTAACCAAACATATAATAATGTGTGAAATGCTCTGCTAATATTAGGTTGGCTAGGTGTTTTTATTCCAGCATCCAAGCTAGGTGCTAATGGAGCTAGCTCGACCCTTAGCATTAGCTAGATAAACTAACTAGCTACCATCACACAAACTGTACTTACAGTGTATTTCGGCAGGTAACTAACCAAACATAATATATTGTGTAAACTGTTAATGATATGTTAGTGTTCTTATTTTAGCTAGTTACAAGCTTGCCGCAAAATCAAATATTAAAAATCTAACAAAAGTACAAATAAGTTTGTTTATGTTGTTGAAGCTATAAGGCATCCAAACTACGCGCTAATGGAGCTAGCTCGACCCTTAGCATTAGCTAGATAAACTAATTAGCTACCACCACACCAACTGTACTTAAAGTGTCTTTCAGCAGGAAAATAACCAAACAATAATGTGTGAAATGCTCTCCTAATAAAAGGTGAGGGTTCTTATTTCAGCTAATTACAAGATTGCCGAAAAAATCTGATATTAAACCTCTCAGTGAAGCCACTCAGTTTGTTTCTGTTGCTGTAGCTTGAAGCTATAAGCATAAGGCATCCAAATTAGGTGCTAATGGCGCTAGCTCGACCCTTAGCATTAGCTAGATAAACTAATTAGCTACCATCACACACACTGTAGACTAGTAAAAGTGTCTTTCAGCAGGTAAATAGCCAAACAATAATGTGTAAAATGCTCTCCTAATAATAGGTGGACGTTCTTATTTGAGCTAGTTACAAGATTGCCACAATAATCAAATATTTAACCTCTCAGTGAAGCCACTCAATTTGTTTGTGTTGCTTTAGCCTGAAGCTATTTCCGGCTAAATCCCATGACTGTAATGTTATGAGCATATCAAGAGGATTACCGGGGGATTATGGTGACAAACAGGTAGACAGGTAAAGTGACATGCTGAGGTTTTATTTCAGATGGAAGTCATCCAGGTACACTGTGATGAACGCTCCACTCCCTTTACTAAACCAGAGATAATCTCTCCATTTAGATCTGCTGCTGAAGCGTGATTTACAAAATAAACTCTTTATAGCTTGTTTAAATGTCATTCAAAAATGTTTGGGTAAATGTAGAGAAAAATGCCTCTCGCTTTATTACCTTTGTATGCTTGTTCATTGAAGATATGAAGTGCTCGCAAAATATTTACCAGAAACCTAATGCATTGAAGGGATCTTGTTCATTATTTTTAATACACATTCCTTTCAAATTGAGTCTGACATATTTGGAAAATAGTGGTCGTGTTAACAATGTATAAATGTTTATTTTCTACAGATTTAGAAACAATATTTTTCAGATTGTATCTCTGTGTGCCTTTTTATTGAAGATAAATACTGCTGCTTGCATTATTAAATTTCAAGCCTGTAACGCCCTGTTTTTATATCCGATTATTCTACAGAAATTGTTGATGCATCTTGTTCTTTATTATATACACATGTTGGTAAAACACAGCCTGACATATCTAGGATCTCAAGACCATTTTGTATCACCATTAGAATAAAAATAAAAGGTTGATCAAATGTCATGCTGCACAACACATGCTTATACATATTTACCAATCGGGTTGGGTCTAGAGTTAACATTTGAATTGGAATTTAAACTGGTTTAATATAGTTTAAACGTGTAGGCCAAATAGTGTTAAACCAGGAGAAAACCATGCCAAATATAAGCAAGATGAAAAACAAGATTTTGAGATAATGTAATATTCTTTACATACATTGTTTACTGTAGGTAATAGATCATATTTGTAATAATTATCTAAAGCAATACCAGGCATTTCTCATGACGCAGAAACCCTGTGATAAAATGTTGGTAATTTAATTAACATGTGACGTGCGCTGCAGCCTGGACAAAATTAACAGCGAGATGATGGATAGCCATCAGCTTTCAGTACAATCATCCACACAGTGGACAAATAGAACATTCACACACTACTTACTGTGCAAGTATACAGCGCTATTAAATGATTTGGCAGAACAAACAGATGAAAATGGGAACAGAAAAGACCTGATTACTAAACAACTTCACTAAAACTACTTAGTAAACCTGCTAAGGCTTTAGACGCTAGTTTTTACCATGGTTTATATTCTGACCTGGGAGGGTTAAAATAGTTAGAAAAAAAGCAGAATGCAGAATTTGAGTGCAGAAATGTGTCTCACAGACTGAGTGGAGAGTTACAAAAAGAGACTAAAGGTAAAGTGCAGCAGAGATTCTTAATGACGTAGGTAATAGAAGCACTTCCTGTGTGTCAGCAGATGGTGAATTAAAAAAAGCAAAAAACTGGTTGATGACCGGTGAGATTGTGGACCTTCCCTTGCCCTAAATCAATTCACATATTTATAAGATTTGAAAGTGCTATTAAATGCAATAAAACCCCAAAAGGTTGGTAACTATGGTATAACAAAGATATCAATATTTTGTTCTTCTAGAGCACATGTGTCAAACTCAAGGCCCGGGGGCCAAATCAGGCCCGTGGTGGATTTAATTTCGGCCCGCAGGATAATTTTTAATTACTATTAGATCTGGCCCGCCGGTATATTGCACACCTTCACTCCATCCTGAGGGTCTCCTCAGCTCAGAGCCTGAGCCCAAACATTGATGACCTTGCACCCGAGATGAGATGCCAAGTATCTGAACTAGCATCACAGAGCAGCACACTGACTTTAATGGATGTTTCCTTCTGCACTTTCTTTCTTGAGACAGCAGGGCATGTTTGGTTTGTTCTTTGAGGGAAATAGTTTTGTTGAAGCTGTTGTTGGCCTGTGGAGAAATGTACTCATAAGAAGTGACTCTGGAGAAGCTGCAGATAGAGCCATGAGAAATGAATGCAGCTGATTATTTCATGTTTAATGTGGTTTTTATAGTCAATAATTTAAGCTTTGTTAGTTCCAGGTTTAATATGTGGAATATTTTTCAATACGTTTTGCAATAAACGTTGAACCAGTCCGGCCCTCGACTAGCACCCCTTTGTAATGGATTCAATGGATATTCTAAAGGATTATTATTAACTACGTCATTATAGGCTATTTGTTATCTACAAAACACGTGTTTGAGTTACTAGATAGAGCAGCTTTATACGTTTAAATTGGGATACATCTGCATGCAAAAGAACAGGACTTTAAAAAAATGCATATGTACTTGTCACATTTCACAGGTACAATTTTAGGATGGTTCCAGTTTATTACAACCTAGGTCTTGAATTCTTAGGTTTTTCTTCCTTTCTTATATAATGACTGCGAAAGCAGCAATATTACCAACAAGAATTAGAAGACTGGATCTTGAATATGAGCAGAGAGTTAATCAGGCCGAGAGTTAAGCCACATTCTGTGATCCAGCTGATTTGAGAGTAAAACTAAGCTGTAATATTCCTTCATTGTGAAATGTGTGCATCTAGGGGGGTATGTAAAACCAAGAAGTAATTATGTTGTAATTATTCTCCTGCAGATTTAATATAGACTTGTCGTTTAACATATCCAGGACGTTTTCCATTAACCCTGGAAGTCCATAAGCGAAAAGAGTACGGTTACGTCTTCGAATTTCGGCATAGACCTTGTACCAAATTATCGGTTCTTGTGACATCCGTTTGAGTAAAATAGTTTTTTACAGAAAGAAATGATGACAAAATTATAGAAAAAAATACCTAAGTTGTAATAAACAGTAAACAACCAAGCGTAGCACCAAAAGTACATCACAAGGTAAATATAAATGCCTACATCTATATTAAATAAATAACAGAAACGTCACTGACATGAGACGCAGGTGTGATGAGTTAATGGAAGCAGAGACAGGAAGAGTGCAGGAAGTGGAGGAGTTGTCATGCTTCTGGAGGATGGAAAAGGGAAGGGGAGGAGAGGAGAGCAGCCTCTGGCATCAGCTTCAGAGAGGAAGGGGTTACTGCTGGGAAATATATCGAAAATCAGGAGAGGGGGAGAAACGAAAGACCCATGTGCTTTCCTACGTTTCATTCAAATACATTTCCTGTCACTTTATCGCTATGCTGTGCTATGCTACAAAATGCTATGCTATGCTACTCTATGCTATGCTATGTGTAAAGACAGTTGAAGAGAAGAGGCAGATCCTACCATCCTTTCCTGTCACTTGTTCGCTATGCTGTGCTATGCTATGCTACAAAATGATATGTTATGCTACCCTATGCTTAACTATGCTATGTATAAAGACAGTTGAAGAGAAGAGGCAGATCCTACCATCCTTTCCTGTCACTTGTTTGCTATGCTATGCTATGCTACACAATTATATGCTATGCTATGCTACCCTATGCTTAGCTATGCTATGCTATGTATAAAGACAGTTGAAGAGAAGAGGCAAGGGGGAGATCCTACGTTGCATTAAATTACATTTCCTGTGACTTTATCGCTATGCTGTGCAATGCTATGCTAATCTTTGCTATGCTATGTGTAAAGACAGTTGAAGAGGAGAGGCAGTGGGGAGATCTGGAGGGGGGTGGAGCACGGAGGAGCCCCTTTACCTGATGCTGTTGCCAGGGGGCTGCCTGCTGAGGCTCGGGGGCTACGGGAGGATGAGGCACTAATGGAGGAGGAGGTGGAGGAGAAGGGGGGGGTTTATGGAGGAGGGGCTACTGACAGTGGAGGCGGGGCTGATGATGGGGGGGCACTCTGCACATGCAGGGGTCCGGACGCCCCCCGGGGAGAAGCAGGCACCCACCTGAGAGGCCATCAGGGCTGGGACCAGGTCCAGGGCGGGTTTTGGCGGCAGCTGGGGAGTGGCCGGTTTTCCCCCAGAGGAACGGTCCCCCACCCCCCCCTTCATGGAGGGGTGAGGGGGAGAGGGGGTCTGGGAAAGCCCTGGTTTTTTGGGAGGTATGGGAGGAGGGTTTCCCCGGTCGATCCTGGCCACCGTGGGCGACTTGAGGCCGATTGGGTGGCTCAGGCGTCCGGGGAAAGGGCCTCCTTCTGAGGCGGAGTGAGGGAGACCCGGACGCATGGGTCCTCCTGCGGGGGGGCTGGTGAAGCGCGACAACACCTGGGTGACGGTGTGCCGGGCTTGCTGTTTGGCGGCAAAGTTGTCCCGGTTGGTGGGCGACAGGTCCCGGGCCGGAGGACTCTGGGACGACGTGCCGTTTTGGTCCTGTTCCTGGAACTTGTAGCGGGCGGCCTGGACGCGAGGGCTCACTCCGGTGGGGAGGCCGTGGGCGGGTTGGCCCTCGGAGCCGTTCTCCGTCTGGACGAGACCCCCCGAGCTGCTGTGGACGAGCCCCCGCCCGGTCGTCTTCGGCAGACTCAGCCCCACGTAGTTGGCGGGGGTCGGTTTGACGGGGACAGTGAGGGGGCTCTTCTTTGAGATAGGACCGTCCACCTCAGTCGAGGGCAGGTTGTCTGTTTGAGAAGACGCTGTTCGGGAGCTGATGGGCTCTGTGGCTACGGACACAGACGTCACAGCTTTAGGTGTGGGTGGTGTGGGTTCTGCAGCAGCTTTAGGTTCTACGGCAGGTTCTACAGCAGGTTCTACAGCAGGTTCTACAGCAGGTTCTACGGCGACTTCAGCGTCCTTCCCGTTGCCCGGTTCAGTCCTAAGCTGCTCCACCTGCTGCCGTAGACTCTGGCTCTCCGTCTCCTCGCGGCCCAGCCTCGCTCTCAGCTGTTCTCGCTCCGTGTCAAACTCCGACAGCTGCTTCTCCATCTTGGCCTCCATCTGTTGGCTGCGCTGCCGCTCGGTGGAGAGTTCTTCCTGCAGCCGGCCCGAGGCTCGGCTCTCCTCGTCCAGACGGGCCTGAAGCTCGTCGAAGCGCTGCGACTCCTCCACCACCCGCGTGGCCAGCTGCTTGCACTCGCGCACCAGCATCATGACGATGTGCTTGTTCTTCTCACGCTCGTCCTTCAGCTGCGCCGTCAGCTTACGGTGATCCTGCTCCAAACTCTGCAGCTGCAGCTTCTCCATCTCCAGCTGGAGGAAGAGATACACACAAGTTAGGAAACACATTTAAACAACATTTCATAAATACACAAAAAGACCACCAAAAGATCATATCCTCCAGCACCCGTGTGGTACAGAGCTTTGTAGATCTACACACAAGATACAGTCTTTATCAAGTGCTTAATGTAGATCAATGCAATGTTTTCACAAATGCTCAAAATCACAACGCAGGTACAGAGGTTGGTAGATCTACGCAAGGGATTCTTTATTAAGTGGTATATGTCTACACACAGTAAGAACGCAATGTTTAAAAAAATACAAAAAACTGGTACCAAAATATTTGAGCTTGGTAGATCTAATAAGATCGATACAGCTTTCATCGAGTGCTTTAGAGATATCTGCAAATGAATCGATTGATACACAAAAATACGCCGGCTTAGGGCTGCAAACTAAAAACTAAATGATGATGATATTAAGTGATATCTTAGTCGCTTTGTGTGTAAAACGTATATAAAAAACTAAAACTAAAATCTCGATCAGTGTTTTCTTTTGTCCACAACTTAAAGATATCAAGTGTAGGTCATGGAACAGCAAAGAAACTAAAACATATTCACATTCAAGAAGGTGAAACAGAATATAATTGATCTTAAAAAGTACTTAAAACAACTAGTTGATTATTAATAAAACGAATTGACGAATTGATTCATCCTAACCGATCTAAATTTGAATATTTTATCATCAATATTTCATTCAACAGATGAATTGATAAGAAACCTGCAGCAGTAGCCTTTTGATACCATGAGCCGATAACAGAGTGCGTGAGTAAGTCGTCAGGCGTCTTCAGTTACAGAATTACAGAGTGAATGTGATGCGCATGTGACAGACTGACATCATCCCGGATACCTTTTAACACAGACCGTCTATCAATCAGTCCAGCACACACACACACTGTACACACTGTACATGCTCCATGAGCGTCACATGTATGTCAAACATCTGAACACCTCTCACACACACATTCCACATCACAACCACCTGTCTCACTGCATCTGTGACACAATGTGAGGCTTCATGCGGAAAATACCATCCATCTGTGCCTCAGTAACATTAGGCCTGTTGACACACATGGAAACTGTAATATTCTGTCCAAGCACTTTAATATTTAGTAGGTCAAGGTATGTGTTTCAGGTAAGTTTAAGTGGTAAAAGAGGTCTAAAAGTAGTGCCAGAGATGTATAATGAACGTGTTAGTGTTACAAACTAGTGGTAAAGCAGATACTGTTGTAACTTGTTTTATTTAAGGCAGTAAAACATTTGATTATTTGATTTCTTGATATAAGTTAAAAGGTACGTTTCACAAGAAATGCTTTTATTTTGAAGTGCAAGTATGTCCCTTCCTCTGACTGCTTCCTGTTGTTAAAAATTGAATACGAGCATGTCGAGTGCATTTTCTCCGTCTTCCCCCGGTCTTTTTGGAAACTGTTTAAGGAATATAAAGTAAAGGTTCAGTTTGAAATAGACTGTGCTTGGTTCTTCATTCGAAGCTTCTATTTAAGCAATAGCTCACGACAGGCCGTGGTACACTGGTACACTGAATATGTTTTGCCGTTTGATGTCTATGTCTGGACCGCTGCGTAAAAAGGAGGGTTTCTGCCCCGTTACTTCTCCGCTGCTTTCTTGTTCCAGTATGTTTGCTTTTCAGCCCAACTGTATACTGTTTTTCTCAGACGCGGAGGGATACTGACTTGTTGTGAAAAGTAACTTACAATTCTACCCGTGGTATACGCTCAGTATATCACGGCTAAGAACCAATCAGATTGCTTGATTTGACTTGTCCGTTTTATAATACACAACAGATACTAAAGCTATATATCGCGGTTGAATGCAAGTGTACCGTGTGAAAAGAGCATCACATGCTAGCTAATATTAACTGTTTTGTAACCACGTGTGGCTAAATAATGACTTGTGTATGTGTTTTTGAGGGTTATTTGCAAGCAGACTTGTTGATAATTTATGTTCCATGCAAGTATAAAAATATAAGCAGCCATGTTTCAGCGATGTGTTTCTGGGGTTTCAGGTAAGTTTAAGTGGTAAAAGAGGTCTAAAAGTAGTGGCACAGATGTATAATGAACGTGTTAGTGTAACAAACTAGTGGTAAAGCAGATATGAAAGCTATAACACATGTAAAGCAGTTCAATGCAAGTGTATCGTGTGAAACAATGCTAGCTAATATGGAATGTTTGTAGCTGACTCGTGTCTGTGTGCTGAATACCATCAGTCAGGGAGTTGTAAGGCTTACTTTAAGTGTCCAAGTGTGCAACAACAAATCACCCGAAGAACAAAACAACGTTCAATCTAATATATATAGACTGTAATGGAGTATTGGATAAATGCAACCGCTTGCATTCAGCGGTAATGCAACAACCCGATCACAAAGATAAAATTAGCCAGAAACGATTTTCTCAAGAAGAGACTCGCATGAGCCGAAAAAAACAGCTTGATTAAAAAGACAAAATAATTAGATATTTCCACAAACTATTTAAACCGTGGCTTGGCTCAGGGTTTAACTTATATATTCAGAGAGACATGGTGTCTCTGTAAATGGTTGAATTTGGGTGACCTGTCAAAGCTCTGTGGAGCGCCGCTGCTATTGTTAGCTCAGATCTGGCTTCACGGAGGGTAACGAGGCTTAGCGGAGGCTCTGCAGCCGACTGCCAGACCCATCGCTCAACAAGCCTCCAACAAAAGAGTCGACACCCCTGTAACCAACACGAGACCCCCTCCTCTCCACATCCACAAACCAAACCATCAGGGAGTTGGGACCAGCAGCTGATGTCAGTCACTGCTCAAAAGGAGGTGCTACAACTAGCTGCTAATTGGGTGAGGATTATGTGTGTTGTAAATCAGCCTAATGCCTCAGGAGGACATATTTAGAGATTCTGGCACCGGGCAGGATTAAAGAGGACATATTATGCCAATGTTAAGGTTTTATATGTGTATGTTGTGTAGTGTATCTACTTTAAAGAGTCCTCTCCTGCTGATGTTCAGCTGTATATCAGTGTGTAGTGTATCTACTTTAAATAGTCCTCTCCTGCTGATGTTCAGGTGTATATCAGTATGTAGTGTCTCTACTTTAAAGAGTCCTCTCCTGCTGATGTTCAGCTGTATATCAGTGTGTAGTGTCTCTACTTTAAAGAGTCCTCTCCTGCTGATGTTCAGGTGTATATCAGTGTGTAGTGTATCTACTTTAAATAGTCCTCTCCTGCTGATGTTCAGGTGTATATCAGTATGTAGTGTCTCTACTTTAAAGAGTCCTCTCCTGCTGATGTTCAGGTGTATATCAGTATGTAGTGTCTCTACTTTAAAGAGTCCTCTCCTGCTGATGTTCAGGTGTATATCAGTATGTAGTGTCTCTACTTTAAAGAGTCCTCTCCTGCTGATGTTCAGCTGTATATCAGTGTGTAGTGTATCTACTTTAAAGAGTCCTCTCCTGCTGATGTTCAGCTGTATATCAGTGTGTAGTGTATCTACTTTAAATAGTCCTCTCCTGCTGATGTTCAGGTGTATATCAGTATGTAGTGTCTCTACTTTAAAGAGTCCTCTCCTGCTGATGTTCAGGTGTATATCAGTATGTAGTGTCTCTACTTTAAAGAGTCCTCTCCTGCTGATGTTCAGGTGTATATCAGTATGTAGTGTCTCTACTTTAAAGAGTCCTCTCCTGCTGATGTTCAGGTGTATATCAGTATGTAGTGTCTCTACTTTAAAGAGTCCTCTCCTGCTGATGTTCAGGTGTATATCAGCATGTAGTGTCTCTACTTTAAAGAGTCCTCTCCTGCTGATGTTCAGGTGTATATCAGCATGTAGTGTCTCTACTTTAAAGAGTCCTCTCCTGCTGATGTTTCAGGTGTATATCAGTATGTAGTGTCTCTACTTTAAAGAGTCCTCTCCTGCTGATGTTCAGGTGTATATCAGTATGTAGTGTCTCTACTTTAAAGAGTCCTCTCCTGCTGATAGTCAGGTGTATATCAGTATGTAGTGTCTCTACTTTAAAGAGTCCTCTCCTGCTGATGTTCAGGTGCATATCAGTATGTTGTGTCTCTACTTTAAAGAGTCCTCTCCTGCTGATGTTCAGGTATATATCAGTATGTAGTGTCTCTACTTTAAAGAGTCCTCTCCTGCTGATAGTCAGGTGTATATAAGTATGTTGTGTCTCTACTTTAAAGAGTCCTCTCCTGCTGATGTTCAGGTGCATATCAGTATGTAGTGTCTCTACTTTAAAGAGTCCTCTCCTGCTGATGTTCAGGTGCATATCAGTATGTAGTGTCTCTACTTTAAAGAGTCCTCTCCTGCTGATGTTCAGGTGCATATCAGTATGTAGTGTCTCTACTTTAAAGAGTCCTCTCCTGCTGATGTTCAGGTGTATATCAGTATGTAGTGTCTCTACTTTAAAGAGTCCTCTCCTGCTGATGTTCAGGTGTATATCAGTATGTAGTGTCTCTACATGTCTCCATGCTTTAATGTTCAAAAAGCTCTTTATTCTTCTCATACTGCCTGTGCTGCATCACCTCTTTTCACCCTCTGTCTGAAACCAGAGCCCAGTCTGCTCTGATTGGTTAGCTGGCCAGCTCTGTTGTGATTGTGCTTAGAGATGTCCCGCCCCTTAGCCTATCACGCACAATGTGTTGGAGCGCTAGTGTTAAAAAAGTAATATCCTTAGAGACGGAAGTAAACGAAGGAGTCCAATGGAGGCGTTTCAGGCCGGGGGAACTTTGGGAAATGTTCAAAGCAATAACGTAGAAAAAACTGAGGATGATTGAAACTGGAGACTGATTTTTTAGAAAACGGAAGTTTTAATTGAAGCTTGATCAAGGAGGAGAGCAATCGAAAATGGCCTGTACTTAAATAGCGCTTTATCCAGTCGTTTCGAACCCTCAAAGCGCTTTAAATACTACGAGTCATTCACCCATTCACACACACACACACACACACACACACACACACACACACACACACACACACACACACACACACACACACACACACACACACACACACACACACACACACACACACACACACACACACACACACACACACACACACACACACACACACACACACACACACACACACACACACACACACACACACACACACACACACACACACTGTTGGCCATTAGGAGCAACTCAGGGTTCAGTATCTTGCCCAAGGATACATCGACAACATGTTGCCCGGGGTTGGGATCGAACCCACAATGTTCTGGTTGAAAGACGATCAAACTCCCGTCTCTCATCAGGTATAGGCACACTGTATTACCGTACTTTCCGGACTATAAAGCGCACCTGCATATGAGCCGCAGCAGCTACATTGTCCGTCTGCCTTGCTCTCGTTCTGTCTCTCGGTTCCACTTTCACTTTGGCGCTACCTGTCTCACTCTTTTCCGGCCTCCAGCTTTTCCTGCTGGAGCCCGCCGCTTAGAGGTGGCGGGCGCGGACCGGTCCTAGAGCCCATAGAGTTAAAGGTGGTTAATTGTACCTGTAAAATCCATAGATTTAGGAGGTCCCCTAGTGGCCGTTAGCTGTACAAAAAAAATGGGGAAAAAAGTTGCGGTTTATAGTCCGAAAAGTACGGTACTCCCGTCTCACATCTCATCAGGTATAGGCACACTGTATTACTCCCGTCTTAAACAGGACGACAGTTCTCCATGTCTATGTTTTGTGACAATATCGTAGAGAGATATTCATAAGGTTTGACATTTGAATATATTTAAACATGTGCGTATACTAACAGAAGGGAAATAGCGCAAACATTACATAACAGGGCTGAAAGAAGGAGGAAGCCTGGGGACTATTTTAAGAAAAAGCCATTTCAGCAGCGGCGGTCGTGACCTTACATCGAAATACAGCCTCAAACATTTTGGCAGCGTGTTTACCCCCAAAATAATTCACACATCCAGCGTCTGCTTCCTCATGACTGATTCATGGGGGAGCGGAGGAGTGGGGGTGTCTTCATTATGCCCATAAGCCCATTGAGCTTGTGTTACGTATAACTGCCTGCAGCTCGCCTCATGGATAATTCAACAGCTTACTCACGGGAGAACGAGGAGCGAGACTGCGAATGGATGGAGGGGATAAAGATAGCACGGACAATCCGGTTGAATTCACTCTACCCGGCAACCCGGAGACCCTCTGAGGGCACGCAGCATATGAGTTGGTTTGCTGTTGCATCATGGGTTCCTACAAAGCCATGTATTCCTGATGTTTACAGTGAAGTCCAGCTGTGCTCAGGAGGGGAGGCTGGCTCTACTTTTACACACATGTCAGGGTCAAAGGAAGGGAAGCTCTCGTCTCAAGCGGTTTCATTTCTGATTGCTGTTTGAAGTCATGATGGAGAAAGGGTTTTCAGAGGATATCTAGAACTTTTAAAGCCCCCCCCCCCTATGTTTTTCGGATTAAAGGTGAGTGTAGAAATAGGGGAGACGCAATGACACAATAATCATAATTTAAAAAATTGAGAAAATATATATTTATGAAAGAATAATAAAAATTATAAAAAAGAAAATTCACAATATGGACTCGTGCAATATCCAAAATTGCAGTAAACAAATATTTGATGAAGGGAAATTATGTGAAAATATAATTCTGAATGAAAAATGTTGTAGTAATAATAAATAATCATATTTTCGGAGATGAGCCTCTCAAAAAAATCCAAGCGGTGCAACCTTAGTATGACTTGCAACCAAGAAACAAATCAGCATAACATGTGTTTTTATAAAGCAAATATCTGTATTGATGGCGCTCAATAACCATGGCAACACACACGTGAGTGGTTCTCCCGTCATACAAGCCTATTCCTACACTGATAGTAAACAAACAGAACACCTACCATCAAATTCCCAACAGCTTATTGTGGGCAATGCCCCAAAAAGTCACTTTAATGCTTTTCGAATCAAAAACCGATGTTCAGAAAAATGAAACGCAAGCTTTTCGATATGCCTCTTTCACAGACGTTCCCCTTGCTTTGGCTTTTGTTTGTAAATCCGATGAGAATATAAGTGTTCCCCCTCATTACAGGGTGAACTCAAATCAGTCTTTGAGTGGGAGGACCGGATTAAATTAGATCCCACGGCTTAGATAAATGTCATGGAGATATAATGTAACGTCTAATAACTTTGTAAAGCTTTTTCTCACCGTGTTTTTTAAATGTCCCTGTGATGCGTTGACTCCCTTATGTGAAGCCATTTTAACTGTGGCGCTACACAAATAAAGAAGCCTTGTTTTTCTTCTGAGGTCACAGGCTGATGCAAGATGCACCTCATCCTCTTCCATCAGCACACAAGCTGGTCAGATATTTCTATACACAGAAAATTAACTGTAGCTTCTTCACACACGTATCGAGTAAGGGACAATGTGCAGCGAGGCGGTCGCTACGGGGAAAGAACACCGACAGGCAGATCAGGAGCCCGACGCGATGCATAACCCACATGACACAGGGAAAACAACGGTCAGTAAGTGCTTGACAGCGCTTCCAGTCTGTACTGGATTAACAATGTGTCACGTGTTCTGAATTGACCAATCAGAATCGAGTATTCAACTAAGCCAATTATTATAGTATATTGTAATGCAAATAGTGAAGTACAATGTGCACATTCTTACTTTAACTTGTTATGTTTGCATTAATACTTTTATTTTATTAAATATTTTATTGGACATTTTATTTTTAAATGATTATCTTTGAATAATTGTATGTTATTTTATTTTTATATTTCACTATGTTTATAGAAATGTTCTTATTTGATTATATCTATTTATTTCTCTTTTTTACTAAATATTATATATATATATATATATATATATTATCTTTATACATTAAAAATACATAATATATTTTATTTCATTGCACATTTTTACTTTAACTTCTTATATTTATTTGAATATTTTTTTTTTTTTTTGGGATATTTCACTTCCTTAAACTTCTTATGTTTATATAAAATATTTTATTTTATCACATCTGATTATTGCATTTATTTTATTTGTATTCGACAATAGAGAAACTGTCTAAAAGGCACAGTTTAAATAAAGTGTATATCCTGTTTGAGTGTCGTCCCTCTCAGCGGCAGCAGGTAGACCGTCCCTCTCCAACGTGAAGCCGTTATGAACTGATGCTGCGTCCCCCCGCTCAGAGATTAATGAGTGATATACGAGTTTGGAAGCTGTCGAAGAACATCTGCCTCTTTATGCGCCTCAATAAATGAATACTCTGTAGTCTATCTCATTCATTCTCCCACACTGCATGCTTTGTTTTTAAACGCTATGTAAATGTGCTAATGTGAGAAAATCATCATTTATCACAAAACTGTCAAACTGTCATTCACACAATCTGGAAACAGAGAAAGTACAAAGTGTAACTCTTTAATACTACATGCTTATTAATACTACTAAAGTCTTTAGTCCTGCCTGTCAGAAAGCGGCACACTATGAAGACGTAAAGACGACACGCAGGACGCCGTTTAGCCTGAAAGAAGGCGAGAAGACGCGTCGCTCTACTCTGCATCAGAAATCTAAAAGTGAAATGTGTAAAATAAGAGACAAATTAAAATCTCCAGACACTTACAGTTGGATACTTTTCAATCTGAAATGTGTGTGCCCACTCTCAGCACTCAAACAAGAACCCCCCCGTCAACAGGCAACCAAATGATGTTTGTATTCATAATATTACCCGGAGTCACACACTTTGACTAGCTGTGGTATTTTTAACACCCAACACACTCAGACACTCAAATCCAGCACCAGACACTTTTTACGCTGCTATGGACAGTCTTGCACTAATGTATATATATGTATATATATATATATATATAGGTATATACATATTTGTATTAGGGCTGTCAAACGATTAACATTTTTAATCAGATTAATCACAGCTTTAAATGAATTAATCATGATTAATCACCATTCGAACTATGTCCAAAATATGCCATTTATTTATGTATATTGTTGTGGGAATGGAAAGATAAATGAAATAAGGCGGATATATCCATTTAACACAGTATCTATGTTTATTATAACATTTTTCTGCGTGTCAAAATGAAAGACAGCCCACACACCTATCAATCATCAAACCGTGGGGTCTTAATTCATTACGTGTTGATTTCTATCAACGGGGAGTACTTCAGGAAAGTCGACAGGGGGGGGGGCTAGTGGAGTACTTCGTGACCACAGAGTGTGAACGTTGTGATCAGCTGTTTTAGCAGTTCTCCAGTGAGGGGGGGGAGTCTCCCTCCGCAGCCGGTTGGCGTAGTTTTGGCACAGTTCCGTTGTACAGACCGACGTTAACAGCAGCCTGTCTGTGCACACGGAGACCGACTCTGTCGTCCGGTGATCTAACCGCCTTCTGGAAAAGCTTCACAAGTACGTCGGTACGCAAATGCGCTTTGTGACACAAGTGACGGTACGCATTTCAGATTACGCACATAACCTGCGTACCAGTTATGTGCACCCCTGTACCAGAGCCATATTATTACTATTATATGGCTCTGCCCTGTACTACAGCAAGAGTATTCTGCGTCGGGACTTCCTGCAACAACACCACGCCGTTATCAAAGATGTTCTATTGAGAAGACGATCACTACGTGACAAAAGTTTTCAAAACCGTGGCTACTGAAATCAGTCTTACTAACTGCTGTCTGTGCAATTTACTCCGCGCGAGTTGGCAGACTTTATTTTGCTTCCTTTAACATCATTTTCATGGTGGGGCTAAGCCATTTCTTGGTATGGCTGTAGCCTACCCCAGCCATACCCTGGCGCTGCCACTGGTGGCACGTATGGGGCGGGCCATTCTGCACATGCGTTAAATGCGTTAAATATTTTAACGCAATTAATTCAAAAATCATTACCTTCATTACCGCCGTAACGCATAATAATAATTTTGACAGCACATATTTGTATACATATTTTTATATATATTTGTATTCGGGGTTGTGGGAAACGGTATTTCGATCCTCTCTGTCTGTACACACAAACTGAAAGAT